>PVJL010007756.1:0-74191 GCA_004026885.1 Lyroderma lyra | reverse complement strand
TCCAGCCCGGGCCCCTCCCCCGTCCAGCCCGGTCCCTTGCTCCCGCCCTCCCCACAGCGCTCCCAGTGGAAGTGCGGCCTGCGTTCCCCGTGTGCTCTCAGCCCCTTCCTTTCTGCAACACTCAGGCCTGTCCTGACTGCGGTCCCAGAAGGCTCTAGAGGCCCTCCTTGGAGCAAAGACACCCTGCGGGACTGAGGGGAGCTCTGGAGGACCCTAGGGAGGTGGACCCGCACGCCTGGTGGGGCTGACGGCAGCAAGGGCCAACTGGCAGGACTCAGAGGGCGGTGCAGACCGGTCGGGGTCATGCGTCTCAGCAGCGGAAGCAGATGCATCTTCTCAGTCACATCCAGTGGTCGCGACAAACTTAAAATCGTTTCCATCCTGGTCCCCAGGCAGGAGCTTTGGAGGCAGCCGGGCCCCAGTTATAAGCACCTTACATGCGTGGACGCTCGCCATTCTCACGACTGCGCCCTGGGTGGACTACAGCCTGTGCAGCTCCGTTCTGTCCAAGCACAGAAAGGCTGAGGAACTTGTCCCAAGGCACACAGCTAGCAGGTGACTGACTGAGCAGGGATTTAAAGCCCGGTAAGCCAGCTCCAGCTCCATGCCCGGGACACCACCTTGCCTTGCTTCCGCAGGATTAAATGAGAGATTGATTTGTGTACAACTTAGATGTGTGTCCTACTGTGCAGGGCCCCTGTAAAAACACAGAAATCAGACATTCCAAAGAGGTGACTAAAAAAAGGTTCATTTGTTTTTCTTCGTGGGACAAGTGTCTGTTTAGTTCTTCTGCCCACTTTTTAATTGGGTTGTTTGTTTTTTTGTTGTTTAGTCTTATTAGTTCTTTATATATTTTAGATATTGCCTGAAACCTATGTAATCCTTGCTAACAGATGTCACCTCAATAAGTCTAACAATAAAAAGAAAAAGAAAAAAAGTTCAGATAATCATCCGTGCTCTTGAGGAACTGGTATTTCTCGCCTGCCACCGAAGACCAAGAGAAGCTCACGTGGTTCCCTCTGGCCCACAAACACTGGGGGGAGACCCCTGACCCTCGGATTACCCCACCCCGCCACACTGCCTGACTCCTTATCTTAGTCCCAGCTCTAAGGCCAACGGTCCCCTGTGGGGCCCCCACGCCCACCACGGGCAGATCTGGGAGCTCAGCAAAGCGGCACCTCCACCTCTCCCACTCTCCCTGCTCCTGGGCCCTCTCCTCGGGGGTGATCCACCCCCGACTCCCCCTGCTTGAGCAAAGACATCTCATTGCCACCAGCCTATCTGTACTTAAGTCTCTCACAGGGCCATTTGCACGTGGAGCCTTAGCTCTGATTAAATTTTCAAAGGCTTGGTTTCCTCAACAGCCAGACAGGGTGTTAACTCCCCATGTACAGGAGTTTAACTGGGGAGTCACTCCCCACTATGCCTCTGGGCAGCAGGATACCGAGACCGTGCTGGGTACTCCACACAGCGATGGAGTCTGACTCTAGGACTCTGCTCTCCCTTGCAGGGGAGCAGACGAAAAGAGACATCACCCCAAAACCACAGCACATCCTGCTACACCCCATCTGAGCCCAATGGCACCAGGCTGACTGTGACCTCCGGGGCCTCCTGCCCCTGACACACTCCAGGTGAGGGGCCCCAACGCGAGGACACTGCTTTTGCTTCCTTCATTCGAAGATGGGGCCCTGACAGGGACTCCCTGTGGCTTAGGCTCCCAAACCGCGCGACACACACAGGCAGGAGCACCCCTCCTCCCCCACGCCCCGGCCTGCTCCCCGACCTCCCTGACCACTCCTGAGGGAGGCCCCGTGCGGAGGCCGGGAAGGGGGGCAGGGGGAGGCTGCTGCCCAGGGCTGAAGGGCAGCTGTTTATATTATAATTAAGGTTTTATAGCATAAACTGAAATGTAGCTTGACTATTCCAACAAGGCGCTCGGGGTAATTACCACTGCTAGAGGCATTCCCCAGTGCCAATTATTTCCCTCTCTAATTGAATAGCTTAGGCTGGGCAAAGGGAGAGGCTGCTCTCCAACGGGGTGGGTCCTTTGGAGGCCGCAGAGAGGCTCAAAGCTTAACACCCTTTTCCCACCATCCTTCCCCCGGGGTGTGGTCCAGACCAGAGAAGAAGGCGGGTCCTGGACATCCACCACTTACGAGTGTGGGCAGATGACCTAAGCTCCCCGAGTGTCCCCTTGTCTGTGGAATGGGTCTAACTGAAGTATAGACGTCCTAGCCCTGCGGTGAGGATTAAATAAGTGACAATATCCTGGCACACAGAGAACACTGCATATTGTGGCTTAAGGAAAGGGCCCTGAGCGAGGGTGTGTCCTTGCAGGGGCGGGCGCTTTCGTCTCACCGTAGATGGAGGGTATTAAGACAGGAAGCACACGTGAAACAGCTTGGGGAGTGGGGCCAGCACCCGACAAAAGGGGGCCTGCTTGGCTCAAAGAAGCCAGACTTGTAGAGAAGGTTCACGGGTCCCCAAGATACCCCGTCCCCGGAAGGGTTCACCGCTCTCCCCCTCTCACAAAGTGCCTAAGCACGCACTGCCCTGGCCACCTCCCCCGGCCACAGGCAAACCCAGGACCCAGGCCACACACGTGTGTGGGGCCCTTTTCACAGTTGATCTCACTTTCTGTGCATTGTCTCCTTCGATCCTCACGACCGCCTGGAAAAGAAGTCTCACTCGTGGTTTACAAATGAGGAAACGGAGGCCAAAATGAATCACGTAAGCTCAACCCAGGACAGCCACAGGGCCTGCTGCCTCCGGTCCTCCCACACTGCTCCCCAATTCGGCTCCCAGAGTTAACCATACACTCCCCTGCCCCCCCCCCCCCCCCCCCCCCCCCCCCCCCCCCCCCCCCCCCAGGGTCCAACCCCTTGGCGTAGACATCACAGTGTGTGTTCAAAACATCTCAAAAGCAGGAATAGAGATTCTCAAAATCGGGTGTGTGAGTGAGTCTCTAGGGGAAGCTGTTTGAAAGTGCAGACTCCAAGGCCACACTCCCAAGGGTCCTGATTCCCTGGGTCTGAGAAGTTCCCTGAAGTTTAAGAAAGTCCTCAGGTGTTTCCGATTCAGGGGTGAAAGGATCACACGGTGAGAATCATCGGATGGGGAGAACCTAGGGTGGGTAGAGGGGGCCCCTGAAATACCGCCTGTGTGACCTCAGTTAATTGCCTTGAACTTTGTCAACATCAGCTTCTTTGAATGCAAAGGAAGACGATGATCCTGACGTTGGAGGGGTTGGGAGAGAATTAAATGAGATAATGCACGGAAGGTGCTGGCACGATGCCTGGCACATGAAACGCTGAGTCATTGTTAGCATTACTGCTGCTGTTGCCCTTAACATCGAGATGCAGCCAGGCCCTGTGTTACTCAGGAGATAAACCTTACCCCTTGGGGTCATGGATTCTTTAGAAAATGGGATATAAAAGACACATAACTATGATTTGATAAACTTAAATTACTCTTTAATGAGTGACTCCTTTGTCCCCATGTAGCTGCCTTGGCGTGGGGCTGTTGGTAGATACACAACTCTTCGGTCAAACAGGAGTTGGTTCTCTGATGGGCAGACAGTGGGTAACAGTCGGACAGGGTCAGCCCAAAGGGGCTTCTTGAGAACCGGCTTTGAACGGCTGCGACTTGCACAAAAAATCAACAGCAGACACGGATGTGGGCATGGACGTGGGCCCTCCGCCCAGTCACCCATATGCCTCCTAACTCCCCTCCACTCTCCCAGCACTTCTGCAAGTGCATCCGGGACCAGGAGGCTTCCGCCAGGGCTGGTGTCTGATCGGAGGGGAACTCTGCCTTCTCCCTGCAATAAGTTCACCCTGTGGCTCCCCAGGACTGCTTCCTGGTCTCCTGAGGGACGGGGAGAACACTGATTAGAAGCAGGTCCAAGTGGAGCTAAGTAGACAGCCTGCAGACTCAGCCATCTCTCTCTCTCTCCCTGTCTCCTTCCGAATTTGACAGAGGGGCCTGGTGACATGTGAATTGACTGTGTCAGCAAGGACAATACAGACTCTGTGGCTCACTCTCTGGGACTGGGGGCCTGGATTTTGTCAGAGATCCTCCTAGAAATTTGTCATTTCCCGTAGGCCACCTCTCTTCCACATCTTATTGTGGCCAAGTAGACACAGGAAACCAAATTTCTGATTAGAGAAGGCCCAGAGACATCCTTGGGTGCATTTTGGCTTCTTGGGGAATGGGTTCTGAGAAAGGAACCTTAGCCTTCCCACATCCCAATGGGAAGGGGACACGTGCACGCCCAGGTGGGAGGGGTCACACTTCAGCGCTTCTGTTGGAACCACGAATCCCACAACACATTTTTGGGTGAAAGCAAACAACTTTAAAGAGCCGCCTTATATTTATGCTTTGCAGTCGGCATAGTGGGAATGGGGAGATCCTGAAATCCCACGCTCTACCCCTGGGACAAATACTTTTGTCTCCACACGATCCTCTTCTGGCCCAACATGTTCAGTCCCTAAGGTTCCTCTCTGATCCAAACCGTGAGGTGACCCAAGAGGAGAAAGGGTCCCATAATGGGGAAAAGGCTGAAGAAATGAAGAGGAGACTCAGGTCAGTGTTATTCCAGATTGTTCTCTCGAATGCTCCCTCTTTGATCTTCCCTTCTGGGTTTGCTATCATCGTGACCTTCATTTGTCTCCCCCACCTGCCCCGCTGGAGCCCCTCTCATGGGTCTGTCCTCTGTACAGCGGTCACCATGACTTTTCTAAAGCTTGCGTCGTATCATGGCCCCTCTCTCCACCCCAAATCCTCTAGTGTCTTCTGCGGCTTTTCTCACCTCTGAATCCCATGCAATGCCAGCTCAGTGCTGGGCACACGGTGGGCCCAGCCCGTGCCCGGAGAACGAGCAGCAGGCGGGTCACAACAAGGAGAGGCCCGGCAGAACCATCCCGTGCGAGAGCAGCAGGCACCGCCGATCCCGGCCGCCTTCTCCCGCTGCGGAACCCGGGAGCCCAGCGCCACAGTGATGGTCTTATTGCTCACTGGTGGCAGCGACTGGGGTCAAGTCACATATTTGCCTGGAAATCTGCTGTCTTTTATGTAAAAGTATTCAAGATTGCCTCCATGTGTCAGTCCGTATTTTCTCTCCCCCTTCCGGCATCCGTTTCTGTAATACAGGCCCCTTCTCTCCTGTCCACTCAGCCGAGCACTCTGTCACCCTGACGCCCTGCAAGGACACCTTCCCCTTCCCCCTTCCTCCTCCCATCCTCTCCTTCCCCCACTCGTGCGCCCGGGCAGCAGGCTAGTGAGGCCACCGTCCCTGGGGCCACTCGGGTCTCCTTTTCTTTCCGGTTCATCTCCTAGGAGACAAAATTGCTGGGAACAGGAAATGCAGACGTGATACTGCTGGGAAAGTGTGGTTTGGGGACAGATGGGTTGGCAGGAATGGAGGTCACCCACTTCATTCAATGCAAGAAGTTGGGGAGAGGTTGCCCTGGATTGGGGGATTTTTGTCTTAGTATTTTCACTTGAGGAAAGTAAGACAAGTCCACTCTTCATTTCCCTCGAGGAGGCGCCTCTTCATGACAGGTTTCTAGTGCCCTGGATGAGCTGCCATCCCCCCAAGGCCCTCAGGAACTGCTGTTTGCCGGAAGTGGACCTGACGGTTCCTCACGGTCAGGGGTGACCTGGCGGCCAGCGTCCGGCGATGCCCTCCGTGTCCTCCCCCAACCACTCAGTGGCGTCTGACGCAGGACACACGCTGCCTGTCCTTCGTGAAGCACCTTCATTACCAGTTTTCAGGGACCACAGGTCCTGGCTTCCTTCCTACATCCCAGGACACCCCTTTGCTGGGTCTTCCTCCTCTTCCTCCAGTTGGAAAAACTCAGGGCTCAGTCTTTGGACTTCTCTATTAACTCTCCCTCCCTTTGTCATCTCTCTCACTGACGGATTTAAACATCGGCTTGACTCACAAGAAACACCTGAGAGTCAGTCTTTTTCTCCTACGACAATGGGCCATGCCAATGGTTCCACCTAATGCTGTGTCTACGCTCACCGCCAACTTCTTATCTCCATCCCTGACCTCTCCTTGACGTCCTGGCTCACCTACTCAAGTGCCCACTTGACACCTCCACCTGGGTGTCTAAGGAGCATCTCCACGTTAACCCAGGGAGCTCAGAGCAGCAACCCAGGCTCCACTGCCAGGTCTGCTTCTCTCCCAGTCTCCTGGCTCAGCTAAGAACAGTCTCATGCTTCCAAACGTGTGGATCCCAAATCCTGTCCCCCTCCTCGCTTCCTCTCTCCCTCTCACATGCTACAGAAGTCTGTTAGCTTTCACCTTAGTCCTATCATACTGGAGTTGATGCCTAGATTGGTGTAATGGCACCCTGACTGGTTCCTGCCTTGACCCCTTGACCTCCTATAAGCTGTTCTCTGAACAGCAGTGTTGGTGATCTTCCTAAAGCATAAATCACATCATGCCACGGTCCCCACCCCACATCCTCCGATGTCTTCCCACCACATTCAGGTAAAAAATCTAAGCTCCTCATCCTGCCTACCTTGTGGCCCATCTGTCTCTCTAATCTCCGTGTCCTTTGCTTTCTTTGCTCCACTGTAATTCAAGGCCTCTGCCGCCAACACCTTCCCTCCACTCATTCAAGTCTCTATTCAGTATCCTATTCTAGTGTGATATTTATCCCTTTGCCCTGCATTATTTCATATACTTAGCACATGATAGTATGTTATATAATAATATCTTTATTGTCTATCTCCCAACAAGAATCTAAATTATCTGAGGGCAAGGATTTTTGGTGGCTTGGTCAGTGCCTTACCCTAGTGTCTGGCACACAGTAGATGCTCAATAAATACTTGGTAAAGGAATGAGTGGATTGGTGGATGAATGTTCCAGGTCCAGGATTGTACGAGGGCTGTCTGGAAAAAATCCAGTCATAAGTGCCTCTATTTTTCATATTACATGGCTGGATATTTTCTGGACAGCCCTCATGTAGCCTGTGAGAGATCAATGTACAATTGATGACTGCCAACCTGGGCCAACAGTTTAATACTGATGTGGGATCAGGATTGTACTGTAATGTGAGTTTGTACTTCTTGGAATATTTTCCTGAAATATGATCAGTCCTACCTCCTTCTCCCGTCACAAGGGAGGGACCCCCGAGCTAGAGGTCAGGTTCTCTCCTTCCATTCTGTCATCCAAAAGTAAGAATTTTTACCCTAATACCAAAGCCTGGCAAAGACAACACAAAAAAAGAAAACTATAGACCAATATCTCTGATGAACACAGATGCAAAAATCCTGAACAAAATATTAGCAAAGAGAATACAACAATGCATCAGAAAGATCATACATCATGATCAAGTGGGATTCATCCCGGGAGCACAAGGATGGTTCGACATACAAAAATCAATCAATGTGATACACCACATAAACAAAATCAAAGATAAAGACCATATGGTCATTTCAATTGATGCAGAAAAAGCTTTCGACAAGGTACAACATCCATTTATGATCAAAACACTGAATAAAATGGGTATAGAAGGAAAATATCTCAACATAATAAAGGCCACATATGACAAACCCTCGGCTAACATCATACTGAATTGGGGAAAAGCTGACACCTATTCCCCTAAAATCAGGAACAAGACAGGGATGCCCCCTGTCACCACTGTTATTCAATATAGTACTGGAAGTTCCAGCCACAGCAATCAGACAAGAGAAAGGAATTGAAGGTATCCAAATTGGGAAAGAAGAGGTCAAATTGTCACTATTTGCAGATGACGTGATCCTTTATATAAAAAATTCCCAAGATTCCACCAGGAAATGAGTAGAAACAATTAACGAATATAGTAAAGTTGCAGATACAAAATCAATGCACAAGAATCAACAGCATTCCTATATACAAAACACTAAGAATTTGTTCTTCATGTGGTGACACACACACACACACACACACACACCCCAATAATGATAAAAGCCACCACAGACTTTTACCGAGATCTTACGATGTACCAACAAGCACCATTCTTAACTTTTTTACATGTATTATCTCATTTAGATGACTTAACAACCCTATAAAGCAGGCACAAAGTTAATCTCCACATTCAAATGAGGAAACTGAGGCACAAAAGGGACTAGGTAACTTTTCAAAGTTCGCACAGCCACTAAGAGAAAAAGCCAAATGTCTCTGAGATTTTTAGTTTTGGAAAAGGTCTCTTAGGAGCTGCTGTGCACAGACAGTCCACACTCCTGTCCAGGTTTAGTACAGAGTGTTCCAAGCCCTGAAGAACACCACACAGCCAAGGGTCACAAACATTAAGGACACCCATGTGGCAGGGAGAAAGGCCCTAGGTCCCCATACCTACCAAGGGGGTGTGAGCCCACCAAAAGTGGAAGCGAGTCAGTGACACGATGATGACCTGTCCCCTCGTTTGGCCTCCACGTCCCTCACAGCTGACGCTCTCTCCGGGCCCATTGGAAGGGCTGTGTCTGCCTCACACCTTCAAGTGAACAACCAGAATGCACCTAGAATAGTAATGAATTTGGCCCCAGCCCCACTGGTTAGCTCAGCTCCACCTGGCAAGCAGACTCCTGACGCCCCAGGTTCTGAACCCCCTCACCTGACAGGTAGCACCTGAACAACAGCGCCTTCTGGAGAAAACACAGCATCTGCAGCTGCCGTAGCACAGCCTTCTGGGGCAAGCTGCTCTCCTGTAACGGCTTCCGGAACCCCGCGCCCCGGACCCCCGTCCCTCTAAATGCCATTTGGCTTCTAGGCAGGTCGGTCACACGTGCCATTTGAAACAGGTCAGTAGCGTTGTTTTCCGTCCCGTTTAAAAAGGGACATCTGGTCAGCCTGCTTCTTGGGCTCTACTTTCGAGGAGATTCCTTTCCCTCAGAATGAATGAGCGTCTTCAAACACGGCTGCTGCGGCCGGGCCTTAGCAGGGGGCCGGCCGCGCACTTTCGCTGTAGGAACAGGCCAGGAGGGCCCAGGAGGCCAGACGGCTGGCCGGCGACGTGCCACAAGAGGCCACGTGAGCTGACCCTCCGCGCCCAGCTCACAGAGCCCCGAGGGGCTCCTCCTCTCTGCGGTGTCACGTCGTGCCGAGGGAGCTGACACTGCAGGGTACGTCTACACTCTCTTCACTGGGTTTCCCATTAAAGAGATGCTGAAACAGTTTTTTCTATTTTTTTTTTAAATCTTCAGAAATGGCAGGCTATGTCATATAGCAAAAAGGCAGCCACGGGGCCAGACAAATCTACCGTGCGTGGTCTTTTTAAAACATTATAAATAAACAGCATGGTCAAAAGCCAGCTTGCCCTTCCCAGCTGCAAGTGGGAGGTGCAAACGGAAACACCTGACCCCCCGTTCCTGGCTCAATCGTGGAACCCGCCTTCTGCCTCCCAGCACTGGGGTGCGCAGAGTGGTGAGCCCTCAGCCCAGACAAGGGCCCGGGGAGTCAGAGATGGTCTAGGCCAACGTGCACTTGTGGGATCGTGAGACCGAGGCTGAAAGAAACGAGACCATTTGCCCGTGGTCACACAGCTCGTGCCTGTAATCAACACGGTGGATGGACACTTCGGTCTCAGGCAACGAAAACGTATTGATATCTCTTCTGTATGGGGTCAAAATCTCAAACCGATCACCTCGTCGGGAGATGTAATCACCGTTTTTAATTAACGTAAAGTCTCTGTGACACTTCTTTTTCTTTTTCGGTTATATTACTTCCATACGGTGTAAATCAATGAGCTGAGACGGGCTGGTGAGTGCAGAGAGTAGCGGTCAGCCACTGGACATGTAATTGCTCTGTTCCTGAGATGAACACCTCATCACACCATGAGGACTGCTTATGAATCTGTTAGTCCTGATGAAGGCCGCAATCGGGGGCCTATTCATCCCTGCTGTCTCCATTTCTCTAGCCTCCTACAGGCAAACAATTGTTGCATTAAGTGCTACATTTAATTAAAGACCCTTCCCGTGTCATGGCGATAGTCACGGGAAAGACAAGAGACTTCATTTGTTTTAAAAAAAAAATCACCTCTTGCCGTGATTAGTTAGCTTTAAAGCTGTCAGGATTAAAGCCCGGGAGGCCACCAAAGCTGGAGAAGATATTGATGACTTTGAACTGGGAAATGCAAAGTACACACTTACCTCCACTTTTATGAGTTAGTTAAAAAAAAAAAAGTCACAAAATGAGAAATCACCACCCTGGGCTGCTTCTCATTTAAAAGGGTCATTTCATCAAAGCCTGGAGTTGTCTGCCTCTCCCCAAAAGTCCGACCAGACATCTCACCCAAACGCTTCTTAACTCCTGGACTCTGACGCGAGAGGCCGGAGATCGGTGACGGCAGAGGCGGGCGGGTAAGGTGCCCACGGGGGCATGCGGACACCAACGGGGCGTGCGGACACCAACCGGCTGTCACGTCGGAGCCGGAGCCGGAAGGGAAATCCCTCTCCCTCTGATTCTATTTTAACAAAGGAGAGCTTTTCCTGGGACAATTCTTACTGGAATGGGAGACAACCAAAAAAAAAAAAAAAAAAAGAAAAGAAAAACAAACAACCCCCCCTCCCCCCAAAAAACTAACCAAACAAAACCCCCCAAAAACCAAACAGGCAGCAAATAATTTTAGCATTATCAGGTATTACGTGCTAATTGCTCAGTTTATATCCTCAGAATGACATACCATTAGAGACCGTGTATGCATTGTAACTGGAGCATTAATAAATTTAAAATGTGCCTATTAGGATGACAGCTTTGGAGGTGCAAAGGAATAACAGTTATCACTTGGCAGGAGCCGCTCTCACCCCATCTGCCGAGACTTTGCATACATTTTCAGCTTCCTGAGCAATGATTAGGCCTGTCAGAACCTCTTTAACCTTCTAACTGCTGGTCCCCACTGGCCGTAATTAGAGACTAATGAATTCGGAAGATGGAGGCCGTGAGGAAAACTGGCTTGACAGTTTGTGTACAAATTAAGCCCCAATTACTTCATGCATCTTTTGCATCGCTGCTACAAGTCTCTGTTATTATTTTTGAATACGGTCCTTTTAGCAGAAACGAAGAACTTGGCTAATGTATTTTGTCATTTTTATGGCTCGTCATAAAGAAACAAACATACTGGGCGGGTCATGACTATGTGAAATAAACTATGGCAGATTATAAAAAGAAATTAATTTTCCTCTTGGGAATACCCTACCACCTTTCTATCCCTGCCCCCCGCTGGATATACTGATTAATATGGTTATTGTTAGTCAGGTGGTAATATCTGCCGTCCAACGAGCCAGGATGACTAGCAGGTCGTTCGGTTTAGGTTTAGACCCCAAGTAAGAAGCGTTTGGAAGTGAGGTGCCCCTCAACTAAAGAAATTACTTGGCACACACTGGCAGAAACCTCTTTGTTCTCTGCCCTCACCTGCGCCTCCACCTCCTATGGCCATGGCCAAGTTTCTAACACCTGGGTAGGTTGACCAGATGTCCCGTTTTAAACAGGACAGAAAACAATGGCCCTGTCCCATTTCAAACAGTATGTATGGTCAGCCTAGTCTCACGGGGTGAAATTCAAGGTGTCAGTAGGCTGACCACATGTATCAGCTGAAATAGGACAGTACCACCATATTCTGTGCCATGTATCTGTCAGCCTATCCAGGAGGTATGACGTTTAAAGCACATTACTAAGGTCCAGTGTCCCAACCCCTTAAAAGCTCAAGATACTCAATCTTATCTTAGTCCCCAGTGGTCAGCTCAAGCAGCTATTCAGTCTCAGTTGTTGGGGGAACACTTTTGTCTCCTCTATGAAAATGCACAAGCATGCTGGCTTCTGTCTCCAGAAAGCCAAAGGAGGAGGTGGCTTTTTCTTCAGCTCCAATACGCTGCGGCTGAAAGCTGGTCCTGCTGGCTGTCCAAGGGCCCTGGGGCTCCAGGTAGCTCATAGGTGCCCCTGCCAGTGGTCCTGCCCTGCTGAGAACCTGCCTCCTGCCCTCATCCTCCACCGAAGTTCCCACACGCAGACGGACTCCTGTCTCTGCTCCCTGTCCCTGCTCCACACCAGCCACAGAGGAAGTTCAACCACCCCCCTTCTTGCTGGCCACCTTCACCTCCCCAGCTCACAGCACTTCCCTCCATTCCCTCCTGCAGCAGACGGAAGGGTGGGCCCCCCAAATGTCTACCTCCCCATCTCTAGCTCCTGTGACTTTGTTATCTGATACCAAGCTTGTCTGACCTGTGGCCCGCGGGCTGCATGCGGCCCAACGCAAATTCGTACACTTTCTTAAAACATGAAAAAAATTATGCATGAATATTTTTTTTCTTTCTTTTTTTTAAAGCTCAGCAGCCATTGTTAGGGTGAGTGTGTTTTAGCTGTGGCTCAAGACAATGCTTCTTCTTCCGACGTGGCCCAGGGAAGCCAAAAGATTGGACACGGCTGCTCTAGATTTCCTTCCAACCCCAGAATGGAGAGAACAAGTAACTCTCAATTGATTGGGAAATAAGCAAGGGAAGTGAAGTGGGTGTTTTGTCTTCTAATGTAGTAATGGCTGCGATTAAATAAAGTCCTCAGCAGCTCCTTGCAGGGGGCCTCAGCGCCCCTCTTGGGGTGAGCTTTTCTCGTCCATTCGGTGCCCCCGCCCCCCAGTTCTTCGAGTATAGCTTTTTAAACAATGCAGAGGGGATTTAAGAACATGTTCAATGTCGTTGTGTGGAAGACAGTGACCTTTTAATGCAAGACACTTGTTAACTGCATGGAACTGAAGTACTTTCTAAAAAAAACCATCCAAGCTACCACTCTGTTCTCGCCTATAAAAATTTAAAATCACATTGATTACCCATCTGGCATATCTCCTAATTATGCATGTCTTAGTGGACGAATGCTCCCTTCAGAAGCAAACCAGTAAATATACAAAGGAAAACACGATTAATAATTTCTGTTTTGTTCTGCCTTTCAGGACCAATCCGACTCATTTGTGCCCTCCACCAAAAATGTTTCATAACTCTACCTGAAGACAGATGTGATAAACGTACCCCGGTTATTTGTTTAACAGGAAGGGAGAGACGTGGCAGAAACATTCGTGTTTCAGCAGAAAGGCGATGATGGCGTAGGCACTCTGTCCTGGTGTTTATCTTTACAGCTGTGTGTGTGTGTGTGTGTGTGTGTGTGTCTGTGTGTCTGTGTGTGTCTGTGTGTGTGTCTGTGTGTGGGGCCTGAACATGTTTTACTGAATTAAACTTTTATCTCTATTCTATTACTGAGTTAACTTTGACCTCTGTTCCATTATATGTCCAATAAGTTCAGTTTTGCCTCCACAAATTAGTTTTCTGGATAATCAGGTGAATGTTTTTGGTGAAACAAGCCATAGTACTTATACTTGAGACAAAATGCGATTTTTAAAGAAGCTGCATCGTGTTAGGCTTATTATTCCAGAATATGTGATAGCCTACTAGACAGATTATTTACATATACTAAGTCAGAACTGCATGGAGTACCCTACAAATTACCAGGAATTTAGCTTTAAGGTTTTCCTATCATTTCCTGTACACCTCTGTCCCCTTTCAGCAGCCTTTCCCTATCAACAGCCTCCAGGAACCTACATTCTCTTGCTCCCATCAAAAGGGAAGTCACTGGTTTTCCAGTATGTTAATTTTACATGGAATTTCTATAATGTCAACTTTAAAATGTAATGTGTTCCTTCATGAAATACATGAAGAGAACAATTGGGCTATAGCTTACACGGTTACTTACCTATTTCATAGCCATACTTATAGTCTTCCTTGAGAGTAGAACCCCAATATTTTTGGCATGGCAATATGGCCATCTAAATATTTGTTTTCCTAGAATCCTTTGCAGCTTGGGGTGACCACATGACGTATTTCAGGGCAACAAGACCTAAACAGAAGTCTACTGGGAGTTTCCAGGAAAACTTTTATTTTCTTGATTTTAGGGAACAGATATGGCTGGCCCTGCTCTTCCATCTTCTTCTTGCCCTGAGCCAAAATGTGATGTCTGGAGCTGAAGCAGCCTTCTTTAGATCATGAGGCAAGCAGCAATAAAATCACAAAGAATTTGGGCTCCGAGATCTCTGAGCCACTGAACCAACACTGACTGGTAGATAGCCCACTACCTTGGGACTTCAATTTTATGAGAAAAATGAAACCTTACTTCATGGGTGTTCAACCTTTGGGCTTCCCTGGGCCACATTGGAAGAAGAATTATCTTGGGCCACACAGAAACTACACTAATATCAATGACAGCTGTTGAGCTAAAAACAAACAAACAAAAAAAACAGGTGGCAAAAAAATCTCATAATGTTTTAAGAATTTGTGTTGGGTCAGAAAAACCATAGAGGGGTGATAGAAGCAGAAAGGGACAGTCTCATGACAGTGTCGCCACTTAGAAAACAGCAGGACTCAAAGGATGATGGATCCTGACCTGAGAAAAGAAATCATTCTCTTAGTAGGAAATGAAATTCCCTTGTCCCACTTCTCATGAAGGCAGGATCTTCTTCTCTCCAGCATCTTTGATGTGGGGCTGTTCCAGCTGTCCTTGAACTCTGGGTCACAGGTTGGACATGCCTGAAATAGACAATCCATCGACAGTGTAACTTTTGTTGCGAGCTTGTGCCTGAAATAGACAATCCATCGACAGTGTAACTTTTGTTGTGAGCTCGTGCAACATCCTGTCACTGGAAATGCTTCTCGCCAAGACCCTGCCTTGCTCGGAGCTCCTCAGCACCATAGACGCCCCCATAATTCAAATTTCCTTTTAAAGACTGCTCCAGCCGCAGTAGTCCAGCCTGCCTTCTTCTATTACAAATAACCACAACTATTAATGGTGATACCTCGCGATTGAGAAGCAACATGTAGGTTCTCGCTCGTTCTTTATCACTTTCATTTCCTGTTAAAACTTGACGCTGCCTAGGTGTAAGGATTTATTCCTCCACATTCCTTAATACACTTTAGTAGACTGCCCAGTGCTGGGCATGGGGGACGTACCTAATACATGTTTGCTGATTGCTCTACTCATCTGTACTCTAAGTTCACATTTTTATACACATGTGTGGAGTTTCCTTCAAAGCAAGATACATCTGCAGTCCAGCAAACTCCCAGAAAAAGCATCCATGATCTCACCTCCACTAGAATTGGGCATACACCCAGTATCAGAGGAAACTTGGAAAGGGTGACCTCTCTCTGCAATGATGGAGGGAGACAAGCTGCATGCGCCCCCAAACAGACAAGAGAACAAGAAGAAGCAACATCTTCTGGATCTTATTTCATCCACCGAAATTTAAGAAACAGATGTTTGCATACAAAAAAAGAAAAGTGTGGCTGTGTATCCAATTCCCCCCTGCCATGCAGGCTTAGGTTATGTCCGACAGAGCCCGAACAGCAAGTTGGAGCGTACAAGTTCCAGCCTGTGACAGAGTTCAAGGACAGCTGGAACAGCCCCACATCAAAGATGCTGGAGAGAAGATCCTACCTTCGTGCGAAGTGAGACAAGGGAATTTCATTTCCTACTAAGAGAATGATTTCTTTTCTCAGGTCAGGATCCATCATCCGTTGAGTCCTGCTGTTTTCTAAGCGGCAACACTGTCATGGAACTGTCCCTTTCTGCTTCTATCACCTCTCTATGGTTTTTCTGAACCAGATAGATCCTCACAGCAGTTCCATCTCTTTCCAATTCTCCTATTGAGTTTGTATATTTTGATGGTCACATGAGCTGTAATTTCATCAGTGCAGATGATGGCTCCAGCCTAGTGATCTGCCAATCTGTTAAGTTTATTTCAACTTCCTCCAACATGACCTCGACACATGCAGAGTGTAGGAGAGGTGCTTCCTGATACAACCGACAGCATCTCGGAGGTGAGTGCCGAGAGCCCAGCGCTGCCGGCAGCATCTGCTCTGAACAAGGGCACCGAGGGACCCACCGCCCGATCTTTCGTGTTAAGGATGATCACCATGTATGTTTACAGATAAAAACGTGAAGCGTTCTGACAGCCAAGCAAACCGGTTGTCAAGAATCAAACTTCCCAGACAGGACAACACTCTGTGGCATCCTTGCTGCCATTCATCTGAAGAAGCCCCTTCGGTTCGAGCCTCTCCTCCTCCCACCCCCCCAGTCCCCTGACGGCCTTCCCAACCCCCGTCAGGTTGGTCCCTCGCGGACGTGTTTCTGTGCGGGGCACAATTCCACACGGATGGGGAGCGGTCCGCCTCGGAGGGAATCCGTGTCGTAATGACCAAACCAGACTTTTCTAGGAACCCTGTTTGCACAGTGTGCTCGGTAGCAGCGAAAGAAGGTGTGTAAAGTAGCCAGCACCTTCCTAGCTGTTTCCAATGACTCTGCAATGAGTCCCTGGGAACTTCAGTTCCTCTGTCCTCTCCTCTTCTTAGTGCAATCGCTGCTACGTTTCCATGGGCTCCAGCCCGTCGTCCCCGACCATTTTCCCCCTTGTGACCATTTTCCCCCTTGTGTTCCCCCCTTCACTGCTGTTCTTGTGTCCGTCTTTACACTGCAAGTCCTCACTCTACCCTGCCACTGACCCAAAGCTCACCTCCCATCACTGCCCAGGGCCAGGGGTCATTCTTCAGGAGGCTTTCCCAATCACTCAGCAGGACAGAACCGCTCCGTCCCTTCCAGTCCTGCAGACCCTTGCTTTTAGCATTTAGCACAGGGGCATCCAAACTTTTGACTTCCCTGGGCCACACTGGAAGAAGAATTGTCTTGGGCCACACATAAAATAACACTCATGCTAACGACAGCTGATGAGCTTAAAAAAAAAAAGGTCCATGCATCATTTTCATAATGTTTTAAGAAAGTTTACGAATTTGTGTTGGGCCTCATTCAAAGCCGTCCTGGGACGCACGTGACCCACAGGTGGACAAGCTTGAGTTAGCACGTTCTGTCTCATTTATAGATTTTGTACACTTGGGCAATACACCCTACAACACTGCAGTCTCCAGGAGTATCCAATAAAGAAATATCTTGAATACAAAACAGAGTATCTTATTGCTACAGATTGAACTGTAACCCCCTCCCTGCCCCAAGTCATGTGTTGAAGCCCTAATGCCCCGACATGACTATATTGAAGACATGGCCTTTAGGAGGGAGTTAAGGTGACATGAGATCATAAGGGTGGGGTCTCTCCCTCTACACGCACGCACTGAAGAAAGGCCATGTAAGGACACAGCAAAAAGGCAGCCCTGTGCAAGCTAGGTAGAGCGTCCTCACTCTTGACCTTGCTAGACCTTGATCTCGGACTTCCCTGTCTCCAGAACCGTGAGAAAATTCATTCCTATGGTCCTCATCTGGAGAACGTTTCAGGGACCATTCCAATGAACCCTAGAAAAGTACTGACCAATCCAGCTTTCAACAAAAATCTCCTGATCGATTGCATTTGAAAAAAAAATTGTAACAACTAAATCTTAAATACTTGAACAAGAAATTGATGAGAGACTGAAGTTGTTGACAGACTAAAACGTCATGAGTGGAGGTGCTGCTCAAAAAGAGAGTGGTTATTTTTCCCCTCAATCCGCTCCCTCTGTCACTTCTGAATATTATTTTTTTATGGCTTCTTGGCAGGAGAAAAAGACCTTTAATAAAACGATGACCCAATGGTCAGGAAGAAAACACACTCATCTCTTAAACTAATGGCTGTTGTTGAGGACTCCTTCAGTGATATTCAGCAAAAAAGAAAGAAAGAAAGAAAGAAAGAAAAGAAATAAAAAGAACTTTGCAATAGACGACCTTCACGGAAGAAGACTATTCATGTTAATTAGTAGCTCTTTTCAAATCCGATTCGTATGTGCATTAGGCCATGGCATGCTGAACAATGCATGCATTGTAGCAAACATCAAGATAAGTTTCAAGTACGATTATCAAAATTTTAGAAAACTCGAGCTAGGGTTGTTTTTTTTTTTTTTTTTCATAAGATTGCGACTTGCTGCTCCTAGTGCATTGCACAATAGTGTCTCTCCTAATGGCTTTTAGCTTTTTCCACTGCCAACTTTTATATTTAAAATCCATACAATTATGGATAATTTATGAACATTATGAAGCTTTTCTTTTTTGCACTGATTCTTACTGATTCAAGCCAGCTTTTATCCTTAGCAAGTCAAATGCATTTTGCTTACAACACTAGACTTGTTCTCACATATTCCACTTTATTCTTATTATTAGTATTTCTTATTATGCATATTTAATTTAAGAATGCATTTTCTCCATTAAAAAATTAGGATATGCTGAAAGAAGGACTAGAAGGTGATTATTTGCTTTAGTTTGCTTTTATTAACTATGTAAGCCCTGCTACGATCTTCCCAAAGTTACAAGCCAGAGACAAAAATGTGAAAAAGAACAAAAATTAAAACATTAAAATCTGCTTAAATATCACAGAACTTCTTTATGTAATAATGGTGTATTGGGTATCAAATTCAAATAAGAGAATGGCTAGAAATCTCTCAACATGATGTGAATAGAGAAAGGATATCAATTTGCTGGAGTTCCTCAAACAAATGCACCACTAAGTTGGCTTTTTAGAGATTAGTTCAGCAAGATGCAGCTTGAAAAAAAGAGAACGTATAGAGTCAGGTGTGTACAGTATCCACCTTCACACAC
This sequence comes from Lyroderma lyra, assembly GCA_004026885.1. Taxonomy (NCBI): domain Eukaryota; kingdom Metazoa; phylum Chordata; class Mammalia; order Chiroptera; family Megadermatidae; genus Lyroderma; species Lyroderma lyra. The sequence goes on along the minus strand of PVJL010007756.1, from coordinate 55,599 downwards.
CACCCTCACCCTCTCTCTCTTCCCCCTAAAACAGGGAAATGAATGGGCCAAGCCTGAGAGTGTGTCCTTAGGTAAATTCCTTTAGCAAAATAGCTGTGAGCTTAGGGTCTGCAAGGCCATCCGTAACCAGTTAGAGCTCTTTTCTTACTTCTGCAAGCAGTGATTGAAGGCCATCCACCAATCACTGGGCTGTTTCTCTCTATGCATTGCCCTAACCAGTAGGAATGTCCCCACGCATACTCCACGGTTATTGATTTCACTGAAGGCAAATCAAAGAACGGGGGTTCCATCCCTGCATGGCTGACAGGGCAGCCTCCTCCTCCCCACCTCACCGCGTGGCATTCACCACCGTACACTCAGCGGTAAGACTGGTTTGCAGAGAAGGTCCTACACCAACCACGGCAGGGAAGAAGCAACGCACGTTGGTCCATGTCCTGCTTCTAGTGTGTTTAAGTGTTATCATTTGCTATTGGTTCGAGACCTTAAAAGCTACAGACACCCGCCGACTCATCTTCGTATAATAACTGAAAACTAAAATGAACACTATCTAACCTTTTTGGCACCTGTTAAGCATCTATGACCTGAAAGGCACCACACCAGCTACTATTGATACAACATATTACGTAATTATAATACACCTTCAAGAATTTCAGCCCTCGTTGTAGAGATAAAAAAAAAAAAATCCTCATTCTCCTACTTACTAGCTCTGTGAATATGCACATATTATCGAGTCTCTCTGTGCCCCCGTTTTCTCTTCCAAACAGTAGGGACCCTAATAGTAATACCCACCTCGCAGAGTGGTTGTGAGGATTAAAGGCAATGCATGTGCATCCCTCAGAGCAGAGCATGTCGAGTCCAATGGCTCCCTGTGCATCTGAGGCCTCCAGGGGCCCTTGGGCTGTTTCTCTCCTCCCAGCAATCTGTAGTATTTTGGAATTTTCAATCTCAATCCTAGTTAGAGAAAGAAAGAAGGAAGGAAGGAAAGAGAGAGAGAAGAGAGAGAGAAAGGGAGGGAGAAGGGGAGGGAGGGACGGAGGGAGGAAGGAAGGAAGGAAGGAAGGAAGGAAAGAAGGACGGACAGGACAGAGTACAGTCAGCTCTGCAGGACGCCACGTGCCCTGCTCTCCCAGCTAACAAATGCTTCCTCTACTTGACGGCCTCACTTACCCCTGTGTGGCCCTAATATCTTGAGTGAAAATAGAATATTTTACTTGGAACCAATAAAGGGCTTCAAAATAAAACTATAATCAGACCTTAATCAGTTGCCTTGCCAAGGGTCTCCCTTGGTCTGGCATTTCCTGCGCATCCCGGAAGCTCCCCTGTATCTACTGCATCCTTTACTTGTCTCTTGTTGACTTCCAGACTCCACCTACGCTCCTCACCGACCAGCCCACCCAGGGCCCTCTCTCCTGAAAAAGTTTTTAAAAGTTCTTCTACCACTGTGAGGAAAAACCAAAACCAAAACATCAAAAAGTAGTGAGGATGCTTTTTTTTTTTTTTTTTTGCATCTTGACAATGAAGTTAACCAAGTGCGCAAGTGATCACGTGGACTTTGGTCACTAATATTTGGAAAGAATCTTTCAGCAACATCACCTATAAATTTTCTACCTGGTCTTAAAAAGTAGAAGTAAGGGTAAGGTGAGAAGAGAAAGCTTCCTGTAGTCTCAATAATGATGTGGTAACAAGCATCGGCAACCTAATTTAAAATCCTGAAACCCCAAATTAAAAATTCAGAAGTAATTGCCCTGTTTATAAGCAGTCCAAAGACCCAAGGGTTTGTTTGCATTCGGTGCTGTTTTTAACGATATATTTCAAATTGGATGCCTCCCCCGAAATGCTCTGTCGATGTATCATTTTACAGTAGTTACAGGAGCCTGTGGATTTGGACCTCTTGAGCCCCCAGTGTGGTCTGGGTCAGGTTAATCAGGGCATTATGTCATGCCTCCTCACAGTCTGCTCAGGAACAAAGTTGTGTCTGCTGCAGGACAACTATCTAAGACAGATGCTACAGAGCGAAGTCATTATAATAAAGTTTATTTGGCTTAGGTCTTCTCAGCCACCCAGTTCCAGCCTCATAGCCCACGTAGCAGGCATAGAGGAGTCTCCTTAGCAGGACTACACACATGCACCACACCAGTAGAAAGCAAAGAGGCTTTAATGGACACAATATTTGCAAAATAGCCTGAGCCTTTTAGCAAGGGAAGCCTGGGGGTGCTGCTTGCTGGAGATGAGTCTACATCGTGAGTATCATGCTTCCATCAGCTGGAGAGAGACCAGATTTGGTGACGCTTAAGGAAACCAGACACACACCTATCAATAAAATGGAGAGCATAAGCATCTCCATTTCCTAATTTCTCCACCCAGAAAGTCTAGACCAACCTTGTCCAATCCGCGGCCCACGGGCAGCACAACTTTGAATACGGCCCAACACAAATTTGTTAACTTTCTTTTAAAACATTATGAAAGTTATGCACGGACCCTTTTTTTTTTTTTTTTTTTTTTTTAGCTCATCAGCTATCGTCAGTGTGAGTGCATTTTATGTGTGGCCCAAGACAATTCTTCTTCTTCCAAATTGGCTAAGGGAAGCCAAAAGATTGGACACTCCTGGTCTAGACAGTTGCAAACCTTTGTGAGATTTGAATGAGGAACCGAAGTCAAGGTGATAGTCGGTGGTCAGTAGGGTGCTGTCCTTCATGCATGTCATAGGGGGAGGTGAGGTCTGAAAGCCCGCTGAGATCATACAGAGGATTTCTCATGGTCTGAGATTTTCTCCTCATTCCTGATGCTGCCCTGTGTGAATGGAAGCCTTTATTTGTCTTTTGTTGACTTCTATAGTACACCCCACTCTTCTCACCTATCAGTCCATCCAGGACCCTCTCTCCGAAAATGCCATTTTATGTTGGTAGAACATTTGATGTCATTAGACATGGAAACTTCAGACTCTCATATGTCCACCTCAAAATTTCCATTGCCCTGTCCCTACTCCTCTCCAAGCCCCATACTTCCATCTATATGCTGGATTCTGTGTCTCTGGAACTTTCTCTCCATCCAAAAATCCCATAGTATTTTGGAATCTTCAATTTCTTCTTCCTCAGTGCAGAGTGCACACTCTCTCTCCCCCCACCTCTTGCACGCGCGCGCGCACCCACACACACACACAGAAGCTATTATAGTTGTGTCCCTAAGTCTACAATGACAATATAATATTAAGTAGAAGAAGAGACAATAAGCACAGGAGTAATCAGGGTTGGGTAGATCTCATCCAGCACAGAACACAGGAAGAAAATAATTTTTATTAACTTGATTGATATATACTGACCACATCCATTTAAAATGTACAATTCAGGTAGTTTTGACAAATGTGTGTGTCCATGAAACAACCATCAAGATAGAGAACATTTTTATAATGCCCCTAAGTTACTGTGTGCCCCGTGATCATCCCTTTCTCCTGCAGCTGGCCACCGGCAACTACTGATCTGCTCTGTGCTCTATAAATACGTTTTCATCTCTACCATTTTATATGAATGTAATCACATGCTCTTCTGTTTCTAGTTCTCTCATGTAGCATAATCACTTTGAGATCCATTTATATTGGTGTGTAATTCATTCTTCTTTATTGTTGAGGCATATTCTATTGTACAGCCATACCACATTTTGCTTATTTATTCACCTGTTGATGGACATTCGGGTTCTTTCCAGTTTGGGGCTATGTCAAATAAACTCCCATGAACATTGTGCACAGCACTTTGTGTGGGCATACATTCTTATTTCCTTTGGGTAAATACCTGGGGGGAGAACGGCTGGTGGTCTGTTAGGTGTATGTTTAACTTTTGGAGAAACGAGCTGGTTTCCAAAGTGGGAACCCCATCTTCATTCCTACAGCAATACACATATACGTGGCCTGCCTGTCCCACGTCCTTGCCAGCATTTAGTACGATCAGTATTTTACATTTCAGTCATCTGTGGGTAGGCAGTGGTACCTCACTGTGGACTTAATTTGCAGTTCCCTGAGAATAATTTTTTACCATATTTTCACGTGCGTATCGGCCATTTGTAGAGCTTCTTTTGTAAACCGTGTGTTCAAATCTTTCATATATTTTCCAACTCAGATTTTCTCGTTGAGTTCTAAGGGTTCCTCATATATTCTAGATACAACTTTTTTTTGTTCAATACATGCACTGCAAATATTTTCTTGCATTTGACTTCCCTTTTTAATTCTTAATGGTGTCTTTGAAGGCCAAAAATTTTAAATTTTGATAAGGTCCAGCTGTCACGATTATTTTTTTTTCTAAAAACTATAAAATGGTTTGAACTTTTTATGCTCCAAAATATCTTTGCCTGCCTCAAAGTCCTAAAGCTTTTATCCTATGATTTATTCGAGAATTTTTAGTTTTGTATCTTACATTTATATCTGTAGTCCAAAATGATTTAAAAATATTTTATGATTATGAAATTAGCAAAATTTATCCTAGAGCAAGACCACTGAGTGACCCATAATTAATTTTTTAAGGTTTGTGCTTCCAGTTCTTGGTGAGTTTAGTTCTGTTCTGGAGAAGGTGTGAAAAGAGAAAAAGAAAATTGCATACATTGTGTGCATCCCTTGAGCTGTTCTTCTTTTTTTTTTTTACCTCAAATTTTATTTTAAGCAGTTTTTTAATATTCCAGAATATGTTGAGGGCAACTTTTTCTATTTTCAAAATCATAATAGGAAATAGCTACAGAGACTCCCATCTTGTTAATATGCAAATATCTATTTAGCCAGTCCCTTCTTTGGGTATTTATCTTGTTTCCAGTTGTTTACTATATTGTTCTCAATGTCTTCTGACAGAAGCCTGGGATCTAAGCTTATTTCCTTAAGATACATTTTTATATGTAATTAGTTTAAAGGAGAAGAAAAAAATGTACAGCTTTTGATACGTATAGCCAGAAAGAACGTGCCAAATTATAGACCTCACAGTAGTAGTTTGTGAAAGCACGGCCACAGTGTCCCCAAATGGGGGCACTACCGTTAGTTTTAATTTCAGCAAATCTGTTAGGAGGAAATAATAAATTATTGTTGTTTTCATTAGTATTTTCTTGACTTTAGTGAGACTGCTTATTTTTTTATAGGCTTTTTTGATCATTTGTGTTTTTTCTTTGTGGATTACTTATTCAAGACCTTTATCTATTTTTTTCTAATAAGGTATTATTTTTTATTGAATTATAAGAACTCTTTATATATTAACATATACCAATATATGAATATGTTAAACTATTTCTGCTAAAGGCATTTCAAATATAGTTTTGTTTTTATGTGTTATTTAATTCTGATTATGCCTGCAGAGGTTTAAGATTTGTACAGACAAATCTATTGAATTCTTGAGTTAGATTTTCTGCACCTTAATACCATACATTTGCATAAATCTAGGAGGGATTAATAAAAGACTTACTTAAAAATCTAAGGGCAGGGTGTAGGGGGAAACAGAAGGGGTGGTAATAATCTACCCTTTAGTAGCAAAAAAATTTTACATGTTTATAGACAGATAAACTAATATTTTAATCTTTTATACATCATTTTTATACTGCAAAGCTCTAATCCATGTACGATGTGTTTTAGCATAAAGCATGAAGCAGAAATGTGTCTGAGCCCCAGTTTCTTACGAAGCAGAGCCTGAGGAAAAGCTTCCATGTTAGAAGTTTGGGGGGAGAGGGATCTCACGGCATCAAAAGTAAGAGCCAGGGGACGATGGGGGAGCGTAGGAGGAAAGAAAATCAAATGTGGTGCCTTGCTACCAGGCTGGTTACAGCTTCGCAGGAAAATACAGCATTGCTCAGTCACACAGGATGTCATGGAAAGGCTGACAGAGCCGACGCAGGAGTCCAAAGGAGCAGAGTGGCAATGAGGAGGTAGGAACTGATCTGTCATCTCTCTGTCTCCTTTTAATGGTCAAGGTTTACGCTTCTGAGTTGTGTTACCCAAACATTCCAGGCAGCTGTGTGAGAAGTCTGGGATCCACAGGATCTGCTGGGTCTGTCCTGGTGGTGGCACAGCAGTGGCCTCAGTGGGACAGACAGGAGCAATGCAGACAGTTCCAGGAGGTCGGGGGAGCAGGGCTGTTAGGAGGCGAGGGACAGTGGCCCAGGAGGAAAGGGGAGACAAGCAAATCCAGGCAGGCACTCACAGGGTTCTAGTAGCGGATGGGACTTCATCGTTAACCATTTATCTTGGCTTCCCATCACCCTTTTCCCCACCAATTTAAATTTCAAATTCACCACAGTTGAAGTCCTCAGTCATGCTGGAGTTTTTTTTTTTCTGGTCCTCTCTCCGTCTATGAATATACAAACGTACATTTGTAATAACTTTTAACTCTCGGATGGTACAGATTCCCTCTTTTTACCCTTTCCTTCAGTTTTTATTTTTTATTTTTTTTGCCCTCTTGGCTCTTACATGTAGGAGTATAAGCTCATGTGTGTAGTAGGTAAAGTCATAATAATTTTAACAAGTTTCATAAAATAATTGGGATTTGTATATAAATTACATTAAATTAATACATCTGCTTGGGGACTATCAATATTTTTATACTCCTATATTAGGCTGACCAGACGTACCATTTGAAATGGGACAGAAAATAATGGTTCTGTCCCATTTCAAATGGTACTTATGTTCACTTTGGTCTCGCAGAGCTAAATTCAAGGTGTCAGAAGGCTGACCGCAGGTACCATTTGAAATGGGACAGCACCGGTATTTAAAATGGTAGATGGTCAGTCTATCCTGTATCTTACCAAATACAGCAGCACTGTCAACTTAAGATTTTTAAAAATGTCCCCAAGGAAAATTTAGCAATTTTTTTTTCATGTAGCTCCTACAGAACTTGTATTTATTCCTAGATATTTCAAATTATGTTAGCCTGGTGGCCAGGACTTCTTTTTCATTAGGCTTTTAAATGGGTAATTTGGGGCACACAGTAAACTTTTTATACATTAATTTCATAACTGATCAGCTTTCTAAGCTCTCTAACTAGCTCAAATAATTATTAAATTTAACCTCATGAATTTTCTAATAGGCAATCATATTGCCTGTAAATAATGATAATTTTATTTCTTCTCCATTGATTGTATTTCTTATTTCTCTTTTCTGCCTTTTTTCATTGGCTGTAGCTTCAGAGCAGTGCCCAATGAATAATTACAATGTCATCTTTATCTTTACCTTGCTCTTATCCTTAATAAGAATGTTTCTGCTCTTTTACTTTTAAATATTATCTTGGCTATTGGTTTTAGAGAAAAATGTTAAATGCTATCACGTTAGTACATTTCTATTACTAGATTACAAAGGTTTTTAAACTGAGATTGATGTTTAATTTATATCTTTTCGCCTTGATTCGACTGACCAGAACATTGTCAGTTTTATTGGGAAATGAAGGCTGCAGCTTCCAGTCCAGCGCTCTTGTTAATTGGATGCTAGCTGCCCATAGTCCTCAGTGGCTTCTCCAGGGAAGGACCCTCTGCTCCGTCCTTCTGCTGCATAGGACACAAAAACCCTCAGCTTTGGGTCGAACTGGCCATCTACCATCTGACACCACTCTTATGGCTGAGCTGCTATGCATTCACACAACTGTTGAAATCGGTGTCCCCTCCAAGCTATGGTCTTCACTCCTATCATTGCAACCAGCCTAACAGTACAGTCTATTCACACTCAGGGTTGAAATAGCTTGCATGTGTGTGTTTGTTGGGGACCCCATCACCTTGGTTTTCATCCATAGTGCACACTAGCTGTTTTCTCTCACTCCTGACCTTTGGACACTAGAGATTCCAGTCTTCCTGAGGTATCAGACACAAGGCTGAGCTTGCTTGGCTTTTATTTTTTATTGTGATATAAACATTCTGTGGCTTTTCATACTCAGTTACAACAGAATATGATTTGTGTTTCACAATTTATTTAGCCAATTGAATGCACTTGGGGAATTTCTATTCTTTTTCTGAGAGTCAGAAGCATGTTTTTCCTGAAGGAATTTGGGAGAGGCAAAGGACTCCATTGAGCCCCTCCCCTCTCTATCCCTCTTGGACCTGCTCAGTTTCTTGGCCCAGTTCCCAATGTTTCTGTTCTGTCTGTTTCTCCATTTCCTTATTTCTTTCCCACCATCAACCCCCCTTGTTTTAGCAAATGAACTTGCCTCTTATGGTACTGAGAAAATCAAGGTTAGCAGAGGTGAGAATTCCCATCCTTGAATCTATAAATAACTCTGGAGTCCTCCCTGCCCTCTCCCCAGTTGACTCCCCTTCCTCCAGTTTCATGGGAAGAACCATCTGCCCTTCAGGATGAGAGCGACACCTTCATCTCTTCTTCACCGATCCCATCGTCTCTCTTCACACAGTGTTTCCTTGGCTCTATTTCCCATCTTGTCCTCTTTGTTGATCTGTAAACTCCAAATTCCGCTGGCTTTCACTTTGGTTGTTAATCTCTCTAGCTTCTTACTACTGTGTTCTCTCCTTCCCGGTCAGAAATACAGATGCCCCACAGTTCCTTCTGTGGCTTCCTACCCCCTCCCCGACGCGGCCTGTTCCTTAAATAATGACCGCCTCCCTCTCCCCTAAAGTTTTATTTTTAGTACTGTTTGATTTCAAAATACATTGATGAAATTGCCCGTAGGTCATCATCTCTTCCACTCCCCTAACCAGTCTATATGCGCCCAGTTCCAGTGTTTTGATTTCTATTTAAAACTTCACTCTTAAAACTAAACAGTGCCTACTGGACTGCCTCAACCTGTTGTTCCACAAGCATCTCCAAAAATATGTACCAGACTTTACTGATCAACCTTCCCTCCCCCAAGTCCGCTTCTTTTACCACTGCTTTTATTGTCACAAGTGGGATAACTGTCCACCCAATCACCCAAACCAAACTGGGGGTTACCAAGGCCCCGCCCTCACTGGGACATCAGGTCAGTGTCTACATTCTGTTTCTCCTCTCTAAGTTCTGCAGGGTCATTCTCTCTTCCGGTTCTGTTTCTCCTAAGTTCTGCAGGGTCATTCTCTCTGGTTCTGTCTCTTTAAGTTCTGCAGGGTCATTCTCTCTTCTGTGGCCCCTGCTGCGACTTGACCATCATCAGTTCGCTTTGGAACTCCTGATGGTCTCTCACTGCTCTTTTTTTTTTTTTTTCAGTGAACCAAGCCTTTTCTGATCTCTAGCTTTCCCACATTCCCCCTGCTGTTCCAGCTCCTTTAAACACTTTATCTACTCTGATCTTAACCTCACCAAACATTTCTGAACACAATCATCAATTGAGATCTTCCTTAACAACAACAGAAATGTAGTTCTATTTAAATCACTTTTGTGCTTAAAATCCTCTAACAGACCTCCATTGCCCTTGAGAGAAAGTTCAAACTCCTTGGCATGACATACAGATTCTCTTCTCCAGAATTTTCTCCCACCAAATTTCTGCCTCCTCCTGTTCTCATCACAGCAAATTGCTCACATCTCTGTCATTCACAATGGTATCCCATACCACCGCAATTCATATTTTTGCTCATCTTTTTCTTTCTACTTGCAATGCTTCTACTACCTCCACCCTATTCCTGTCTAGCAAGCCAACATCTATTTATCTTTTTTAAATGACCTCAAAAACCACCGACTCTTTGAATCTTTTTTTCATGTCACCACCTATCACTTAGAACTAACCCTCCCCGCCCCCCCCCCGCCCCCGTTTTTGCACTCCTCTGTAGACTTCTATCACAGCGCCTTTAATGGACCTATTTGTTTCAGGTCAATTTGTCTCCCTGTGATAATACATAAACTTGCTATAGTCTTTCCCTTATTTAACACAGACTCTTGGCTTCTAATGAGCACACACAGAAAATGCAGAGAAACAAATACACATGTACAATATAGGACGTACCCCATTAGTGATATTCACCATCTATTTATCTCAGGGGCAGAGAGAAAGAACATCTGATTCAGTCAGTGCCTCATGACCCAAACGGTATACATGTACATTGCATGGGGCACGTGATGGTTTATTGGGAAGGAGCAAAGGAGTGAGCAGCCAGCCCATGAAATGACCCAAAGGAAGCTCCCCATTGGCTCAGCCCATTTTCCCTCCAATTTGCACCTGGACTATCCCTTCTGGGAGCGCAAGGGGCTCAAGGCAATCAATCGCCCAAGAGCAGAGCAGCTAATCCACGTTTTTTGCTAATAAGTTTACAGAAGTTCCTTCTTGCTCTGCCTCAGCTGGTAACCCAAATCCCTTGCTTGAAATTGTGGTCAGGAGACAAGTGGCAAGGAATAGCTAATCAATCCACAGACTTCAGGTTCTTGGTGGAGCCCGATGTGGTAGCTACGTCCCCCCTCCACCCTACTCAGCATCCCTAACCCATCAAAGCCCACTGGAGCCGAGATGATTCCCAGTCTTCTCTAGTTCACAAGCACCTGAGGACTTTATCACCGGAGAGATCTGTGTTTGAGTCTTGCTTTCACCACTTACAAGGTGTGACACTGACACAGTCCTCGACCTCTCTTAAGTTCCAAATGCTTCATCTACGAAACGAGAACAATACCTTCCTTAAAGGGCTGTTATCCAGAATAACGTGATCCAAAAAACCTCACTTAGTACCTAATGCACAAGAATCCTATGCTCCCTTTCATGGAGGGCTTGCTCTGGGCTGAAAGAAGAAATGGTTGCCTTTCCTGAGTTTAATTTTGGGTTTTGCTCTGTGTCACTCACTTTCATGATACCTATGACCCTTTCTACCTCTCCTTAGCTCCGCACTTACTTTCTCTTCAAGACACACTTGAAAAATATTGAATTCGAAGCAGTCAGGAACACTTGCCATCACTTATAGTCCTTTGTGATCTTATGGACCTGCCTAGAAGGGGACCCAGGATGGGTTGATCGCTCTAGCTAGCCTGGAGCTGGCTTACGGCTCAATTCATTTCTCAACTCCAACTTCAGCACCATGCATTGACTGACCTGGGTGACCCACATGCTTCACTTGTCATTCTACTTGGCCATTCTCTTTATTCCTCACCACAAATGACCCTGTTAAGTCCAATGTATGACCAGCATTGAGGACACGGGGACTGAAAAGGGGCTCTTCATTCAAAATGATTCACCCTTCACTTTTTAAGAGGAGGCAAGGAGCAGAGAAAGACAGTCAAGTGGAAGGAATAAAATGAAAACAGAAAAATCAGGAGGTGGCGTCGTCGAGATGGTGACCTACGCGTGGGTTGTTCCTAACTTCAGTCTCCTTCACAGGACCAACCAGCAACCACCCACAGACTGGACACCACTGTAGAAACTCCAGACCTGGGGGTGAGGCTGAAGCACCTGCCTCTAGGATTTGTTGTTGGATACACAATATAAATAAATAAAGGAAACTACATCAAACTGAAACTCTTCCATACAGCAAAAGACACCACCAGCAAAATAAAAGGCAACCTATGAAATGAAGAAAATGTTTGCAAACCATGTATCTGACAAGGGTCATGTTCAAAAATGTATAAGGAATTCATAAAACTCAAAAAAAAAACCTCCAAATAGTTCAATTTTAAAATGGGCAAAAAAACGTGAATAAACATTTTCCCAAGGATGACATACAAATGGCCAACAGGTACATGGACAGGTAGTTGCTCAATATTATGAACCACCAGGAAGACACAAGTCAAAACCGCAATGAGATATGACCTCACACCTGTTAGAATGGCTGTTATCTAAAAGACACGAGATAGTGAGTGCTGGCTTGGATGTGGAGTAAAGGGGAACCCCCATGCACTGCGGGTGGGAATGTAATTTGGTACAGTCACTATGGAAAACAGTATGGAGATTCTTCAAAAAATTAAATAAAACTGCCACATGATCCAGCAATTCTAATTCTGGGTATACAGCCAAAGGAAATGACACATGATCTTGGAGAGATATCTGCACGCCCATGTTCACTGTAGCATCATTCACAACAGCCAAGGTATGGAAACAACCTCAGTGCCTGTGAATGGATGAATGGATGAAGAACGTGTGAATATATGTATAATAAAATATTATTCAGCCATAAAAAAGACAGAAATTCTGCCATGTGCAACAACATGGATGAAAATCGAGGGCATTATACTAAGTGAAATAAATCAGAGAGAAAGAAATACTAATACGATCTCACTTATATGTGGAATCTAAAAAACTGGACTCATAGAAAGAAAGAGTAGATTGGTGGTTGCCTGGGGCAGGGGGCTGGGGTAGGGGAATGGGTAATGGTGGGCAAAGGGTCCAAACTTTCAGTTTTGAGCTGAATGATTCCTGGGGACCTCATGCACAGCATGGTGGCAACAGTTAACACTACGGTACTGCAGAGTTGAAAGTGGCTGAGCACATAGATCTTAACATTGCTCACACACACACACACACACACACACACACACACACACGGTGACTATCCGAGGTGATGGGTGTGTTAACCACCCTTATTGGTGTCATCATTTTGCCATATACACATATATCAAATCATCACGTTGTACACTTCAAACTTACACAAAGACACATGTTCGTCATATCTCAGTAAAGATGGAAAAAACGCAGGTGAGTAGGAGCCAAGAGAAAAACAAGAAAGAAAACAGAACATCAATAAGGCAAGCGAGCAGAAGGGATGTTCTCGGTCGTACTGTACCTGAGACAAGGGGGAGGGAGCAGAGAGCATGCCACTCCCCTCCCCCATCTCAGGTGCATGAGATATAATTCACCCCCTGGAGGAGCCCAGGGAGCCACTGCTCGGCAGGAATTGGGTTCCCCATGAATCTCTGAAACTGTACATTTTTGTAACTCCTCCTAACAAATCATTGGATTAATTTCCTTTTTAATTCCTTCTGAGAAAACTACATTACCAATATTGCTAAAATGTCCTTTCTCCCTCATTGGAAACTTTTCGGGTTTATGTGACTGCATTTGGAGTTGCTTTGGGGCCAGGCTTTGTTCTTAAAGGAAACATTCAGCGCGACCGTTGGACTCAGCACCCTGCTCTGTTGGCCGATGGAAGCGCTTTCCCATTTTCTCCAGTTCCTCCTCGCAGCGGTGATGGACTCACCTCTGCTTTAAACAGTGCTGCCCCCCCACATGGCACTTTACATCTTCAAAAATGTTTACGGATTTTTCAAAGTGAATGGTGGTTCCCTCCGATACAAACCCCGGGACCCCGTTGGACCTCTGGGAGCTAAGTCCACGTGCAGAAAGCCAATGTTCATGAACACTCTCTGGCTTCCCTGTCTTCTCTGAGCACAGGCTACAAGCAATAAGCTTGCAGATACTGCAAGTTAGGCTGCCCAGACGTCCCAGTGTAAACGGGACAGAAAACAGTGGTACTGTCCTGCTTCAAAGGGGACAGACATCTGGTCAGCCTGGTCTCACTGGGCTAAATTCAAGGTGTCAGTGGGCTGCCCACACGTACCATTTGAAACAGGCCAGGACCGTTACTTTCTGTCCCATTTACGAGGGGACATCTGGTCGGCCTACTTAAAGTATGTCATTTTCTTAGTCTGCTCGGGCTGCTGTCACAAGCCACCACAGACTGTGTGGCTTCAACAACAAGGATGTATTTTCTCATACTTCCGCAGACTGGGCTAGCCAAGGTCAAGGTGCCCGCCAATTTCCTTTCTGTGAACAGCTCTGTCCTGGCTGGTGGACGCTGCCTTCTCAGAGGGTTCATGTGACAAGGGGAGAGAGAGAAGAAACTCTGGAGTCTTCTTATTAGGATCCCATAATAATTTTATCATCCACCACCACCACCACAGAGGGTGCCAAAAAAATGTATACACATTTTTTAAAAGGCAAAAAACTGTATTAAAATTATAATATACCGATAACAAAAGATGAATACAAGTCAGATTTGAGTTCTGCAATCTCAAAAGGTGCTCAAACTGGTTACCCCCAGTATTTATGTAATACGTGGACGACGTCTCTTTAACTGCATAGACATTTTTTTGCACCCCTGGTATTTCACCCTAATTAGTTTCTTACTCTAAATACTGTCACGTTGGAGGTAAAAACTTCAACACATGAGTTTGGTGGCAGGGGCACAATACAGTCCATAGCACCCTTGGAAAAACTGTACTACAAAGTCCAAATGGGGGTGGGGGGAACCTCACAACATGTGTCCATTTCTAATTATCCAGCAGCAGAAATTAAGTATGAAAAACCTTAGCATCCAGCACCTCTCCTTCTGCCACGTGAGAGGTTGGTCCTGCTTTCCCTGGCATCGGTAGGGGAGTTCTTTCCTACGTTGAATCTTACTCTGCACCCTTGGCAGCTGATGCCACCGGGAACTTTACGACAGACCCGACGTGCTCCTTCTGCCCACGACGTACACACCTCCCTCCCTGTGCACTGAACAGCTAAAACCCTCTTCATGAGACAAGCAGCTGTCCTGGGCTGCCTTCCATCCTTTTCTCTTCTCTGGGGGCCTGTGTGTGTATCATGCTTCTTGCTCTCAGGATGCAATCTCCCCTTTCATCTGTCTTGCGACCCTTTAGATGCTAGAGGCCATTCGATCCCTCTGTAACGTGCTACCTAAGAGCTGGCTACCCGGTCCCCTGCAGCCCGCCGCTGCTCGACCTCTGAGCTCTGGGTAACACACCTGCCACCGGCCTCTGCTGGCAGCATGGCAGGCTTGCCCCGCTCTGTGGGGTCTGCCACAGACTCCGGTGTAGGAGGGGTTCTCCACCTCGGTGTGGTGCTACATAGTCATCATCACCCCAGAGTGGCGGTAGCGGGTGTGGGTACAGGCAGTGCCCCTGGAGGGAGGCCTGCAAACTCCCCCCTTTCTCCAGGCCCCCTGTCTGCCTGGGCAGAGGCTGCCAGGGAGCTAAGAAAATTCGAACTCCTGAAATGCGCTTGGAGGACGAGAGAGTCTGGCTGTCACTCACTGTTTTCCCAAGTTTAAGGGAACTGCCTGTGCGAGCTTTTGGTACCTAGAGTGGAGCTGCTCACGGGACCAACATGGTCATCAGTTCTTTTTTACTGTAATTCTGTGCCCCCGCCCCACTACCCCTGCATTGGGAGGTCTAAAACCGTGCTCAGGACGTGGTAGTGAGAATGGGCCGGGTCACTGTCTGATGCTTATCTGAGAAAAGCACCCTAGAAAGGAGCAGGAGCATGAAGAAAGAAAATGCAGGAACTCACCATGACACACACAGTTTCTATTTAAACCTGCAAAGCAGCCCCCTCCCTCCCTCCCTCCCTCCCTCTCTCCCTCCCTCCCTCCCTTTTTTCCTTTCACCAATCACCAAGCGCTTGTTCCATGGACTATAATTTACTTGCTTTGCATCATTTTTTACCAAAGTTATACCCATACAAAACTAAGTGCTGAGCCAAGAACGACATAAAGTGCAATCAGTTAAAGAAACACCTTGAGTAGACGTCCCCTAATCAATGTTTTGGTTCTTTAAGCCACTTTTGCATGGTGTCTGCAGTGCCGGCACATGGTTTAATGGTCTCGGAGTCTGTCAGCCTGGGTGGAATCTCGGTTCCACCCTTGTAACTGTGTGACCTTGAACAAATTACTTAGGTTCTCAAAGGCTATTTTTTTTCACCTCTAAAACTGGTGATACTACTGGTACTATCTCATTAGGTTACTGGGAGGATAAACTAATTAACGTATGCAAAGCACTTAAAAGTGTCTGACATCTCATCAGTATTTAACAAATACTATATATTATTATTATGATTTTAGTCTTAAATTTATACTGAGTACCTATTATGTGCTAGAACTTTCCTGGGCAGGTGAGGTGTGTGAGAACAAGCTAGCAATTATTGACTGACCTCTTACTGAAGTGACTGACCCAAGTGAGTGTTTCAGAGGCCTACGAGCTAAGGCGCCTGAGGGCCTTCCCTGTGAGGCAGGCGACACCAGAGTTTCTGAGACACAACGGTCATGACAAGTGGCTGTCATTTCAGCACCTGAGATTGCTTCCGATTGCATTTAAGACTCCTTGTGACAACCTTGTAGAAAACACGTGCAATAATCTTTCCTCCTAAAACAACATTGCAATGTGCTTATATAAAATAACGGCCTTTACTGTATCCACACTTTCCCATCATGGTCCAGGGCAGCCTTGAGTCCTTCCACCTTTCACGTTACATCAGGTGGAAGACAACATCACCCCGCCTCCTCACAGCACAGTCCCTGTGCCCAGGTCTCGCACCGTAGGAAAGCGGTACATAAGTGTCTGTTGAGTGAAACTCTTTGACTAACGAGCCTATTTGCAAACAAACCCAGGAATTGCTTCTGTGTCCGGATGCAACTCCAGGTAGATGGCTCCCAGGTTTGCTGCCAGTCACACTCCTTCCCTGCTAGAACTCCTCATGCACTTGCTCAGGGATCACCTCCACAGGCAGCAGGACGGACTGTCCAGACAGCACCCGGGTCCCCCCTGGTTTTGCCCAGTAACCAGCTTCTCCACTTCCTTTTCACTGATTTCCCATGTGCATGCACAAGGAGGGAACCCCTGGAATTGATTTATCTGACACGTTTAAACTGCAGTTACCCTCAAAGCACTCTCTGTTTGATGCAATACACCTATCAAGACACGTTTTCCACGGCTCAACGTAGTTTTTGAGCTCGTTGATGCTGATGCCTTGTAAAGCTTCTGCTGTTTTCTGTTTCTCCTCTTCCACATCTGCAAAACGTTTCCCTCTGAGGACCTTTTTCATCCGGGTGGGGGGAAACAAAAAATGTTGCTCAGGTGCGATCAGGTGAATAGGGAGGGTAGGACATGAGGGTCAATGCTGTTTTTGGTCAAAAACTGCTGAACACTCAGCGCGGTGTGGGCAGGTGCGTTGTCACGCTGCACGTTGTTTGTGTAAATCACCCGTCAGGAAATGGGCAAATGCAGTGAAAGAGACTCCAAAAAATTCACTGAAGTCAAACACAGCCTCTCACAGCAACGCCAGCTGGTATACTGATGCGGACAGGTTTCTAGAACACTCACTTGGTGGGAAAAGCCTGTAGTACAAAGGGCCCATGCTCCAGAAGATAATTCCAGTTTTTTTATTTATTTATTTTTTAGTCCCCCATCATATATCAATAATAATGGTAATGATACTAGTAAAAACAAAAACTTTTATGGAGAGCTTAGTTGGTGCCAGTTACTGTGCCAAATGCTTTGTGTGGATTAGCTTGGTTGTCATCACACTCTGAAGCTCCCTGTTGGAAGATGAGAAAACTAAAGCTGAGAGAGATGAAGCAACTTGTCCCCATTTGACAGATGAAAGCTCCAGGGATGAGTCCCCAGCAAGTGAGACTGCCAGGTCTAGACCCAAGCTCCCCAAAGTCCTTCCTAAGGCATCATGCTGGTTTTTAGCATCACCAAGTCATCCATGGGGTCTGGAAGCATTTTGCTGCCACTTTGGGGGCTTACTCTCCCAGCCTGAAAGAGGTCAGTCACAGTGGTCAGTCAGTTGTGCCTGCAGGCCATGGTTTGTGCACAGACCCAAAGATATCTCATAACCAAAGGCAAAGGGCATGATCTCAGATGGAAATGACTAACAGGGATTCTATGCTTCTGAGGCGAGAGCTCGAATCTCCAACTAGTTCCCGCCAGTTCTGCTGGCGTGCTGTCTACACAATGCGAACCACAGCATTTGGCAATGGCTCTTAAATTTGGCACACTCCACACTCCTCCTGGACCCACGAGATAACATAACCAAATGTTTTCTGATGCTGTAAGAAATGACTGCTTTGCAGGTAGGAGGAAATGCAAACATCATTGCTGCAGGGGGCTCACTCCATCCAATCCCAAGGGCAACATGGCTCCCTCCCGCCCGACCCTTCCAAAGGTTAAATGTGAGCAAGGGCCCAGATAAATGGTCACAATGCAAACAAAGTCATGTAAATAAATGCATCTCTGATCTATGCAGGCTGGTGATGCCAAATATGCCATCTGCACCATTTCTCATGATGACTCGATTTTTTTCCTGCATGTCCCAAGCAATGAGAAGATGACCATGTTTACGCAGACCGAGGCATGCATTGTTTGACACTCTTGGAATTTTTTAAAAATTTTCAGGCCCACAGAGAATCAGTGGCATTTGTGTTTTTCTCAGTTAGGATAAAGTTGGAAGAAAGAAAGGAATCTCACGAGATAGTGACAGGGCACACGTCCAGGGCTGGAGAGCGTATTGACAATTCATTGTGATATTTAGTGGCTTCTAGTTGCCTTGGCACACTAAGCCTCCTCACCTGCCCCATTCACTCCTGTGAAGGATCGACAAACACTTTCTATAAAGAGCTGGGTAGTAAGTATTTTCAGTTTTGTGGGTCATACAGTTTTTGTTGCAACTAGTCACTGCTATCATGGTGGCGTGAAAGCAGCATAGACAATTGGAGAATGAGAGAGTGTGACTGTCGCACAGGACTCAATTGTTACAAAAGCAAGCGGCACGCTGGAGTTAGTTTTCCATCTCCTGTTCTAGATGACTCCTACGGGCAACAAGGCTTGAATTTGCTTGACTAGAAAATATTGTGACATTGGAGATGTGTGACAGGCACCACCACAGATACAAAATGGAGTAATAATTGCTTTTTCCCATTTATGTAATAATACAGAAAACTGTATTTTTATCATTTTTTTCAATGCAATCTATGTATATGTACATTGAAACTGACCAAATAAATTCCTGAGACCATAGGTAAGGATCACTGTCCTTGGAGGTAGGGAGTTGTACTAGATAGCCAGTCCGAGCCAAGAAAACAGTCTACTTACATTCTAAGGTTTTCTAAGACATAAAAATAAATATTAATAATAATAATAGATAGTTCTGTGATTATTAAATGTTTCACTGCATCTTATGGTCTGGTATAGAAAATAGAGAAATACATACCTCTCAGAAGAAAGTTCTTAAATTTCAAGAGTGGGTCTAAGATCCTAATTTTTATATATTTGATAGATTTAAGAAAAACAAACCAACTCTTGACTATCAACTTTTTGATATTTTAATCAGTTCTTAGATTTTGAAATGGACTTATTTCTTACTGAAAGGCAAATTTAATTCAACAAATATTTTCAAAATATCTTTGGAGCTAGGATTCCAACACGTGCATAGCAATTTTGTGGGGAAAACAATTAAAAAAAAATGCCTGTAGCATAAGTGATAAATGCTGTGGTCAGGGAAGCCCAACTCCAGGAATGATCAATGATCCTTGAGTGGCGATAAGGCAGATGAGTTGGAAGGAGAAGAGAGCATCATGGGAGTTCAGGAAGAGCCACCTGGGAGGAGGAGGCATTTGAGGTGGACCTGCAAGGATGAGTACGAGTTCTCAGGCAGAGGGCAAAGGAGGGGGGATTCTGTGAGCCAAGGCGTAAAGTCAGGAAAAGCACTGATGGTGGAGCAATGTCTAGGCTCCTGTGACTTGAGTACAAGGTGTCCGCTGACTGTGGGGGACAGAGGGGGCAGATGCAGCCTGAGGGGTCGTCTGGGGTCAGATAGAAAAGGCACAGATGATTATGCTAAAGCTTTGGGATTTCTTTGAATAGACTAAGGGAGACCATTTACATTTAAAGCAAGGAACAGACCTAATCTTATCTGAAGTTTAGAAAGATTATATTGGGCTAAGAGCCAGGTGGGCCCCCCAAAACAGGAGTGGTACAATCTTCCCCCAGGGAGCTAAACAGAGTCCCCACATGCCAGAATTCTGGGAAAGTGTATCCAGGGAGTAGATCCACATCACCCCACTCCCTCTGGGATAGAGCAGGGCAGAAGTTCCTATTACTATTGATCAATTTTCATCATTTAAAAATAGTTGTTTTGCTCTTTTTTCTCTTGAGGGTTGGGTTTGGGAAATGAAGATTTGATGAAAGATGAAAAACTCTTTGGCTATAAATTGGGCAACCTGCAAAAGAGCATTCTTATATATTTATATTGCAAATGTCCGATTATATACAAAGGTCAAGGCAAAATTGATCTGAAGGAGCTCGATTTTAAAATCCGTTTGAAAACTGGGACAAAGAATGCCATATGAGTAAACTAAAATGTTTAAAAATGACGAGTATTATGTGTGCCTCATGGCGCAAGATCAGGTTTTTTATTAATGCAAGTTTTAAATGCTGATTAATCCTCTTGAGAATCAGTTTCCCAAAGCATTGGACTGTGTTCAAGTCTTTTTCAAAACAGCACATCACTTCCATTATTCCGAATATTAATTGAACAACATTATAACTAAGGGTACAAAGCAAGATTTTAAACCTGATTACAGCTGTCAGTGCTTACATCTAAATAAGTCACTGAAATTCAAGCTTAGAAGAAAGAATAGTCATAAATGGGTCTCAGAACAGCGAAGCTCTCCCTGCGTCTTTTGCAAAAATGAATGTGATGCTTTAGGACCTGAGGATGCGTCAGCTGTGACTTGGTCTTAGCATATGTATACGGCTCATTCTCGATCAGAAATCAGAATTACATTTTTGACTTGTGATTTGGGACAATGTCAAGGACATTTTCTTTTAGGGGAGAAGCAGAGGAAGAGCCCAAGAATACTAAATTACTTGACAGAATTTTCCCATTTCCTTAACTGATAATTTTTGTCTACACTAAAAACCAAACAAAAGAAGACAACAGAAAACACACACACGCAAAGAATTAAACAAATGTAACCTGACAAAACAGGACCGTGATTTCAAAACCACTTCGTTAAGTTCAGAGGCGAGAATGACTTATTTTCACAATAGCCAATTGTCTAAATGCAACTTCTTTTATTTCCCAAATCGAGTTTGAGGGCAGACAAAAGTCCCCATCTCACGAGAAGCAACGCAAATGAGTGGCTTCTATGACGCGATGTTGTGGAATTTTGGTTTGGTTTCCTTAGATGGTTGCGGTGGATTTGAGTGATAGCTCTTTGTTCCAAAGGGTGCAGAAGCCACTCTCACATCTAATTCTAATGAGATAAATGGCATGATGAAGGGATTATTAAAAATTTACAGCCCTCTTGACTAAGTTTATTTGTCAGCCGTACATGCTGAATATTGCATAGCACATACACACAAAATGCCATCCTGACGATGAGAAAGATAGGAAGAAATAATGAGGCAACAAAAGCAAGTCTGATGGAGTTTGCACATCTCCGTCGCCGTTTGGCACATCCTCTCATCATATTGGGCCAAACCGGCAGAATCACGCAATATGTTAGTGTAAAGGGTCCACAGTTTAAGGGGAAAATCTAGACGTGTTAACTATACACTGTCTAATTATACAACCTTACTGTCCCAGAATGTGATTTCAGAAACCATTTCTGACATATGGGAAAAGGGTAGAACAGCTGGTCATTAAGGTTTTCTCAAGACTATTTAGCAACACACTTGAATGTAATTAAAGTGAAACACTAAATACTGCACTTGGGGTACAATGTATTTTTAATTTTTATGGCATGTGGTAAAAGTAAATAGATGCGAAGCATTCAAGTTTCTCCACCAGGCATCCAACTTGTCAAAGATGCGGTGTCTGTTTGGCTGATTGCAAGCAGGGTCCTGGTGTAAGTCACAGACACATCCATTTGGGGTGTTTAAGGCTGTTGGAAAAGGGACTGGATTTGGCAATACTCAGAGGGATGTCTAATTGGAACGCTCAGACAAAGCATGAGATGAATTCGTTCATTTATTTATTCATTCATTCATCAAACACGACCTGGAATTATTTTAGATAATCAAGACATGAGCCCTGCCCTTGAGCTGCTCACAGCCTACCATGTTTAAAACGCAGGGTAATGGAAGGTGGTTAAAAGGGTGCTGAAAAGGGGTGCCTGGCCCAAACTGGAGATGCTAAGCCAAGCCCCCCGAATAGGAACCCACTTAGGCAGCTAGGAAATGAGGGAGCCAGGGGTAAGGGGTGGAGCAGAAGAATACACACAGGGAGCAGCTTACAAAGGCTTGGAGATGAAAGAGGACATTGTGATAGGAGTATGTTTACCTTTATTGAATATTTAGTGTCCTGGCAGTGCTCTAAGTCCATGGCAGATATTACCTCATTTAATCCTCACAACAACCGTCTGTGGTAAGTTCTCTGATTATCTAGACCAGACCAAGCTTGTCCAACCCCATGGCCCACGGGCCTCACACAGCCCAGGACGGCTTTGAATGTGGCCCAACTCAAATTCGTAAACTTCCTTAGAACATTACGAAAATTATGCAGGGACCTTTTCTTCTTTCAGCTCATCAGCTATTGCTAGTGTTAGTGTAGTTTATGTATGGCCCAAGACGATTCTTCTTCTTTTGATATGGCCCAGGGAAATCAAAAGATTGGACAGCCCTGATCTAGACATTACAGATGAGGAAACTTAACAATATAGTCCGAGCAAAGCAGTTAGCAGGTGACTGAACCAGGATTCAAACCCAGGTCTGTCTGAGTCCCAAGTCAAACTTCTCTCCCTATTGCCTTCCCCAATTAACATGTATATACAGCATGTCTATTTAGTTTTCAAAGAACTTAGTGTATAAACTCATTATAATCCTTATAAACACCCTACATTGAAGAGAATAAAAAGAAAAGCTACGGACCGGGAGAAAATATTTACAAATGACATATCTAATAAAGGAAATGTATCCAGGTTACACAAAGAACAAGCAAGACTCAACACTCAATTGAGTGAGTGAGCAAAAAGATTTGAAGAGACACTTCACCAAAGGAGACATAAAATGGCAAATAGCACATGAAAAAAAAAGTCCAACACCATTAGCCATTAGGGAAATGCAAATGAAAAGCATAGAGAACTAATACGGACATTCCTATTGGAATGACTGAAATAATAAAAATAATGACAATACCAAGTGCTAGCAAGGATGTGGAGCAACTGGAACTGTCACATATTGTTGGTCAGAGTACAAGATTGTACAACCACGCTGGGAAAGTTTGGCAGTATTTTATAAAATTAAACACACATTTATCATATGACCCAGCAAACCCACTCCTCATATTTACCCTAGAGAGTTAAAACCTATGTGACAATTCATAATCTTTGAAATGTCCTTCAACAAATAAATTGACATGCGTACAGTGGACTACTGCTCAGCCATGGAAAGAAAGAAACTAGTAATACATACAACATGGTTGACTTTCAACGACATTATGCTGAGGAAAGAAGCCAGTCTCAAAAGGTTACACGCTCAGTGACATTCTGTAAAGGACCCTCGTGAGGATGGCTGCCATGGGGGAGGGGTGGGAGATCCTTTGACTATATATAACAGGATCATCCAGGAAATTTTTTAGGGCGAGGAAATTGTTCTGTATCCTAATTGTGGAAGTGGTGGCATGAACACATACATGTTAAGACTCGGAGAACTACACACCCAAATATGAAGTTAATTTTACAGCATGGAAATTAAAAAACAAACCAAAACCCTATGAGGTACATGCTTTAGTTTGGGTTCCCCAAAAAGCAAACCTTGAGATAAGAAATTGGAAGCATTTACTTGCAAAGTGAATCCGGGAATCACAAATGAAGACATGGGGAAAGGGAGACAGTGAATGGAGAAAAATAAAAAAAGGTTCATGAATGAATGGGTTTCCATTCTGGACAACTTCAGCTCAATTCCACTAAGAATCTTCTGAGAAACCCTGTGACTATGTCTCAAAATCACTCCACCTGTAGGCACCTGTCATCTATTTGAGGCTGAAGTTGCCCCCAGGGGCATAAACTTCTGGGTGTCTGGGTTTTGTACGTGTCTTTGAAAGCCCTCAGGCAAGGAAGAGGAAAGTCCTCAAGGTGGGACTATGTCAGCTGTCTCCTGAATTCAGGTGGGCAGGGGGCCCGGGAAGGCACGCCACGGCAGCTGCTAATGAAGGATCAGTAATGGATGCTCTGCACATTTGGTTCTGCAGTAAAGTGGAGGAAATTTGCCAAACAATGAAAATAAATATGGGCAATGTTGATAATAAGAACTCTAGTCATTAAGAAAAATATCCCCCAACATGCTAGGGACTGCACTCGATTTGCCAGCCTTCTTGCTATTCTATCATGTAATTCTTCCAACCGCCCTATGAGATAAATAGTAATATCCTCGTTTTACAAGCAAGGAAATGGAGGCTTGTGAGTAGTTAAGTAACTCTCCCAAGGACGCATGCGTGTACACGCACACACCCCCACTCCCTCCCCCCGCACCCCTAGGCCGGGAGTCATAAGATCAACTTAGAAGCCCATACTTTTTCCATCATGCTTTGTTGGTGTCTACTGTGATTTAGGTTGCTACACAGCATTGCAGAAGATACAGTACTTCTGAGAAAATAGTGCATAGCGTGGGGAATCCTGAGTTGTTATTAAAAAGCCAGATCTAAGTCACCCCAGGGCTGAGCCCTACTTGTAATATTTACACTTCCCCTTTCTGGTTACCTATGGGCACTTCGTTACACATTAGAATCTCAAATAGATAGTGGCTAAGTAGGTAAGAACGAAAACAAAACAAACAAACCAAAAAAAACCTCCAACTAATCCACTTTACTTCTTACACAAATGTCTAGAAAAGGTTGAAGCTTTGACTAATAAATTGAAAACTGGCCATGGATAATAATTCTCTTTGCTGCCGCTGTCTTTTCATTAGCAACCATGACTAAGCTGATGCTGTAGCTATGAGCATTGACCCCGTGACTTCTGCCTCCTTAACATCACTGTCAACTGCATCATTCATTTTTCTTTCTGCCTCTTCACGGGCAGTCCTTCAACCTTGAAGATGACTTTGAGGCCAGAGGACATGAACTTGGAGTTGTTTTCCACCGTAGGAAGAAGAGGATTAGAGAGTCTCCACATTCTCTCCCTCTCTCCCAATCTCTATTGTCATCACGGTAGCTGGACACAGATAGAGGATATAGACTTTTGGCCAAAGAACAAAGGGGCAGTTAAATGACCCACGTGGGCATTGAACCCCTGACCTCATTAGCATTGTTTTCTCGCCACCTCCACTAACAGACAGCCCAATTATCAACACCAAATCAAAGAAGGAAGTCACCTTTTCACCTGGAGCCAAGAAAAGCCTCCAACTGCTGGTTGTTAAGAAGAGAATGCTTCTCCAGTCAAATATGAACACCCACAGCTGTTTCTTCGGGCTTCTCCCCTCCTTGCTCAGTCTACAAGAACTGCTGTGAGTCGGTGGCGTCTGTACACTCGATGGTGACAAAAGCTTTGAGAGCATTGCTCTGAGGAGATGTGCGGGAGGGTGATTGCTCACAGACTCTCAGGTCTGAGCCAACTTGAACTTCTGCAGTTGTGACCAACCCCCTCTTGAGCTCCCTCTCTGAAACCCTTCCACACTGATGCCTGAAGCTCTGCCCATGAGCAGAACACATTTTCTGAGCGTCCGCGGAGGGATCTATGGATCCATAATGGGTTCTACAATTAAAATGATGCTTGTTACTCTATGACAGAAGTTCTTCCAAGTGGTTCTTAAACTGTTACGTACAAGTTCCTTTTTCTGAAAGGTAGTGAACTTAAACGATTAGTGTCTCTGTGTGCATGAGTTTGTATGTGTATATAATTGCTTAGGAGTTTTTCAAGAAAATATGGAAGTTGAATTGCATTGAATTAGTTCTTTTCCTTTTTTGAAAAACAGAACTTATTTCAAGAAGCTCCTGGGATGCAATGACTGAGTCAATCAAGGCATAACTCTGATGAAACCAAAGAAGATGGCCCAATTGCCACACCAGTTACAAGGCTTTTCCGCAGTCATGGGTCACAACCTTGAGCAGAGCCATCGGCTCACACACGATGTACTTTACATAATGATGACAGGGGAGATAGAGCGTGGACCATTTATTATAGAAACATCTTCTCTACTGGAAAAAACAAAAAGTCAGTTCTGATGGCAGTGGTTTAGCTTCATATTGTCTTCACATACTAAGGGCAGCACTCATGAATGAATGACAAGACACATGCCCAGAGGCTACAGTTGGTTTATGCAGAGGTGAATCACAGATTCCAAACTGTGGCTATGTCTCAGAATCCATTTCACTCTATAGAAGACTTTTTTTTTTTAATTCATTTTTATTGTTAGACTTATTGGGGTGACATCTGTTAGCAAGGATTACATAGGTTTCAGGCATACAATTCTACAGTGCATTGTCAACTTGATGTATAATAAGTTCACCACCTAATGTGACTTCTCTTTCCATCACCTTATATTTAGCTTCCCTCCTCCTCTCCCACCCCCTCCCCTTTAGAAGACTTTTTTGACCTTATAGGTTTAGTGGCCAATGCTTTCTTCCCCTCTACTGTGTCCAGCATGAGATAGCAACAAAGTGTCTTTCCACCTCCCACCAAGCACAAACATACAATTTACAGCCCTAGCAAAGCAAGTCCAGTTCATAAGTCAAGTATGACTCAGTTTCCTAGACATTGCTAATGTCCCAACATCCCATTCTCTAATTCCAGGTAGGTATAAGGAATATTACACAGCCCTCATGTGTGAAGTGTGCCCATGCAAGTCATTTGGCCAATGAAATGTGAATAGAAGAGTCCAGAACACTTCGTTGCTTGTATGTAACTCTCTAGACTTTGCAGCAGCAAACCCAGAGGTAAACCTGAGCCTCCAGGGGACATGTCAGCACCAGAATGATGGCACCTCATTGTCCTGGGATCCTGAGTGAACTGTATATGGAGCAGAGCTGCCCTAAGCCTACAACTCTAGATGACAGAGCATGCAGAAAACCAAACTTGCTTGTTCTAAGTCATGAAGAGTGTGGGGTTGTTTCTTTCCCCAGTCAATCCTGACTGCCTCACCAGAGATGAAAGTATTTCAGCATTTCAGCCTTTCAGAGAGTGAGGATCAGGTACCTGAAGTCTTGGCAAAACTCCTAGGAACCTAGGTGCTCACTTAGGCACTCTCTACAGCACTGGCCTGGACTATGTCACTGGGGTCATGACTCAGTTCCCCCTCTGAGTACTTAACCCTACCCTAGTCAGCTATTGCTCTCCAGTCTTCCACAACATCACTATCAGTGTAGCTTTGGTATCTCTACCTGTGCTCTGACATGACACCCTGCCACCTGGCTTGATTTTAGATCTCACGTCACATCTTCATTGTGCTGCTCTCCCAGGGTTTAGCCACAGGCTTCCCCATCCCTCAGTGTCCTCCCATTTCAGGTCTTGGTTGTCAAGTTGCCAATGTAGCTTGTGCTGAGACCAGCTGAGTTTTGAAGGCACTTGCTCTTATCATGCCCCAGGATATGGTTAAGTAATAAATAAGAGCCCAGGGCAACCCAAGAAGGATGAAGTCCAGAACAAATTCCACTCCTACACTAGAGCAAACAGGGACCAGGTTGTACAACAGGCCTGGCTAAAGTCAAATCCAACAGGAAGAGTATGGACTTAGGTGCAAGTTAGACAAAAGATTGGTGTCAAGAGACTTTAAAGGGCTTGAAAAAGGGAAGCTTTAGTAGGAAATCCAGTTGAGGTCAGCACTGGGAGATCCAGAGAGGCAGGCAGAATCAGGGAGTGGGTAAGGCCACTCCAACACTCTGAAAGACAGATCCCAGGGTCCCGAGATCATAACAGGATCCAGTTCTTAGACCGGGGGCAAATGTGGGACCAAAGTCTCACAGATAAGGCCAAGGTCAACTACCCAGTTAGATTTCTAGTCCAAGGCCTGGGGGATTAGAATCATGAAGAATGGCTGTAGCTCCCTCGTTTTCATAGGTACACCTAAGGTTTGTCCCGGAGTTTGGGAGAAGGCTGTGTCTATAAGCTGGGTTAAGAACACTTGACATGGGGCCCAGAGGCAGCAAACAAGCAGGACCTGACAGTCTTCATAAGATGGGTGGAGTGGTCAGACCACTGTGCAAAGCGGGGAGCCAAATCTCTCAATTGAAACAATTGGATGGGACAACTAACTATTCGTGGTCCTGCATAAGTGTTGACAAGTTTTTCAATACACTAAACCTTTCTGGGTTGGGCAGAAGGGTGATAAGTACAGACTTTAACATATCCTCAGGCCCCAGGGTATGTGTGGGGTAGTATTACTATCTTAGTGATTTTGGTTGAGGGATAAGGAGAGAATAGCTCCATCCACCAGTGTTCACTGAGCAGAGGCTGTGCCTCCAAATGTGTAGGAAGGTTTAGACCCTTTCCTTAAGGAGCCTGGAGACTTTCTGGGAAGAAATCTGCCTCAATATGTAAAGTTTGGGTTTTGTTTTTTTGTTTTTTTTTGGGGGGGGGCGGGGGTAAGGTGGTTGTTGACTTAAGAATCTGTGGTCTCTAAAACATACAAATCTAAGTTCCAGACTTCATGAAGTCTTTATATGATAGACATTATGTCATTCAGTTCATAAAAGTTAACGTGGAAAAATCAATCAGCCACTTAGCTAGTTAGTCTTTACCAATTTGCAAATACCTAAACATTTTTTATGAAATATTTTTAATTCAAACTTTTCTGAAAATCGGTGGGGTGGAAATTCCAGACTATAGTGCCAAATGGTGGACCAAGGGACGAAAAGGCTCAGAGAGCTGGCCATGTCAGCGGGGCTTTGCTAGGGATCATGGATGCTGTGATGCACCTCCCAGGTCTCTCTTGTAAGAATGAAGAGCTTATTTCCCAGCTGCTTGGAGCACTATCCCTGACTTCTCTCAGCGGTCTGATCTCTCTGGAGTTGTCCTCAGCTGAACAGTGCTGTCCGTCCCGGGGTCCTGGCCCCTCCCCGGGGGCTATCTGCCTAGGGTGACTGTTGGAGGTAAGAGTGTAAATGTTGGTCCACTTGCTCCAACTCAGGACGGCTCGGGACTGGCCCCACCTCAAAGCTTCATGAGGCCTGTTTGGAAACTGCATCTGAGCCCAACTTCTCCTTTCCCCCAGCTGTTGATCCCAGGAGCATATTGAATAAACTCCCTATGTGCTAAACTCCATCTCAGAGTCTGCTTCCCGAAGATCCCAGCCTCCCAAGCTACGTAAGTGGAAAGCATCTCGTCGATGGAAGAACCCAGAGCATACTCCATTTATCCAACATGATGAGTCATACATTACTGAGAGGGGCACCAGTGTCACTGGGAAACTCAGTAGTGGTGGTCCTCTGCTAAGCAGAGGAGATGATAGGAGTTGCTGTCATAAGGCTGGGCTCTCAGGCAGCAGTGGGGATGAGGGAACGGCTGTCTCAGAGCCGTCAAGTGGCTGCATGTGACTGTCAGAAGCAAAGTGGGTCCAATGACAATAATGAGCATCCAGGTCCTCAAGGCAACAGGGGACAAGAGCTGTGAGGTGACCGAGAAGACATATGGCATTCCTAGAGCACACTGTATGAGCCTGTCTAGATATTGCAAGGCAAGAAAACACCTTCTTCTCTTTGTCCTCCAAGGTATAAGCAACATACTTTGAATCTTTGTAGGGATAATTCTCCCATCGCCCCCTCCACCACCACCATGGTACCGTGTGCTTTCATCTCAGGAAGACATGCTGGTTTCCTTCTCTCTCTCCATTAGCTGCAGGGTAGCATCAGACAGCCTCTGTCCAGGTAGTGAGATTCAAGGACCCCGAAGGGGACAGGCACTGCCTTGGGCAGGAAGCCATGCTCATTGGGCTTGCGGTCTACCCAGGCCTTGGGCAGGCCACTTGACCTAAGCCTCAGAGGGATTCGGCTCCTCCACGTGGAGCTGCTGGTGGTTTGGGGTGAGCTCCCATGACACCCAAAGAGGAGAGAAACCTTGCCTTTACCAAGAGCTGCTACTGCGAGGGCTTCACCTCAGAACAGGAAGTTTCCCGATTCTCTGTGTGGGAGAAGCGTCCTCTGTTGTTGAAGTCAGAAGCGAACGCAAAGCCGTTACTTGGGTCCCTCCAGGCTCTTCAGCACTGGCTCTGAGAGCAAAGCAGTGACCGGTCGAGACTGTCACCTCAAAATCAGCGCCATCTGTGGGTCCTCCCACAGCGGGGTGGTGGGCTGAGCAGGCAGCAGGATGCTGAGGGATCTTCCATGCTTTGTATGATAACGTTGCGTAGCATCTCCCATGCCTGAACCCCCACAGATGGGGGCAAGGTCTCCCTGCTTCTCCTCTCCTGTTCTGCAACAGCACACAGATTCTCCGGAGACTGGGAACATTTGTTTTCTCAGCCTACTAATTCCAAACGCAGTACATGTCCTCCTTATCATCACTATTTAGTCTGATTATTCCAGTCTACTAACCCCCACAGAGGACGTGGGTACCGTGGCTAAGCTGCATAAATCACTGATTTGGGGGCCTTCATTAATAAGCTCAGGACAGGGGAGTCCCTGGAGGGCCAGCTCCTCAAATTTGATGAACAATTTACGTTTACAATCCAGGGACAGAAAGGGAAGCTGTTTGGCAAGGACCCTGCCACGAAGACCAGAAGTTTCGTTTATTTCCATTGTGATGGCAGCTCTGTTTAGTCTCTTGTGACAAAGGGCTAATAATAAGCTAATATGGCTAAGTTCTGGAATGGCATCCAAAATAATGAAAAAAAAAAAAAAGGAATTCTAATTAGGAACAAACCACCTATTCCCAAAGCTTCCGATCACTAAAATCTCCAACTACCCCGGTGTTTAGCTCTACGGGGAATGGAAGGGAATCCACCGAAAAGACAGTTGCTAAAAATATGTCATTGCAAAATACTTTCACTTCACCTCACTTCCCCAAAGTGACGTTTGCATGGCCCGTGAGCATCAGCAACTGGCGGTGTCCTCTGTCTCCATTAGAAGTCACACTGCCTCGCGGGGCCGTGTGAATTCCCAGGGCTGGTTGTGCCGGGTAGGAGGAGACTGCAGGGCAGCGACAGAGGCCTGCCAGGCTTTGAGCTGGTGATCCCCAGCAGGGAGAAGGTGGCCCAGGGTGCCCCTGCAGGGCTCCGTGCAGTCATTTACATATGCTCTTTAGAAGTGCCCCTCTCTCACCAGTCCATGGGGAGGTCACAGATGGCAGGCAGGGAAGGCTCACTGAACCCCAACATCTGGTCAAATGTTTCCACATAAGGAAGGAAAGTTAAATCTCCTTTGTTAGGGTCAGGAACACGCCACCCCAGGACCTCCACCCTGTCTGGTTCAGGGACAATTTCTCTTAAAAGTTTTAGATTTTGAAAACAGTCAAAACCCAAGAATAGCTGTCGCAGTGTGGAGAACTTAGTCACCCAGAGATGCACATATCTGAAGTTAGTAAATAAAAGACCAGACTTCGAGGGAGGAGGAAAGGAAATTCAATGAAAAAAAAAGGGGGGTGAATAACTAAACAGCTCAAGTCAGAGTTGTGTTTTATTTTGCACCCCATCCCCTTCCTAAAGCAAGACTCCGGACACATTGGGGCTACCGGTAAGAACTGGTTAAAAAAATAAGGGACAAGAGAGACTGAAATAAATCGTGAAGCTAATAGGGACCCAGGGACAGTGCCTTCTCCCAAACACACAGCTTGCAGCTCCACATATAGCATCTTGAAAAATCTTTACTGCCTTCAAAGATACAGCCCTTGGCACCATGCACCAGGCCTCCAAGTTTAGAATGTGAACCTCCATATTTATGTCCCCCAGATGGTGGAATTTATAAATGCACCGCGGGGTGCTATTGAAATTAATAATTTAATTCATTTCCGTGATTGTGCTGTGGTGGCTAGTCATTAAGGCAATAGCAGTTAGCAGACTCTCTTGGTGCTGGGATGAGAGCAGAAGACCGAGCTCAGGGAGAGTGATTCCTCTGCCATCCTGTCTCCAATTCCGTCAGTCCCTTCGGAATGAGGAATAGCCAGAAGTTTCTGGACTGAAAAGGAAGGCAGCCCCCGCGCGTTAGATGACGATGGCTTCCCTCTGTGTCATCGCAGTGTGAAGTCGGTCCTCTCAGGAACACTGAACTGATCTGCGGGCGTTTAGCCTGGAGAAGGAAGCGCTAAGGCCCGATG
Source organism: Lyroderma lyra (assembly GCA_004026885.1). NCBI lineage: Eukaryota > Metazoa > Chordata > Mammalia > Chiroptera > Megadermatidae > Lyroderma > Lyroderma lyra. Next base: position 23,799 of record PVJL010007756.1, on the reverse strand, counting down.
GCCGTCTCCGAACGCGCACATTGTTCTCTCTGTGCCTGTGGACAATCTACACCCGAATCATCGAGAATTAACTGCACTTTTACTTTGTATTCCCACTCGCCTGCTTACCGGGGAAGATACTGGCAGCTGGACTAAATGACTTTCAAAGTCCCTTCCAGGGATTGTCAGAGATCCCCCGAGTCAACGGCGGGGTTGGGAGAACAGGGGAGCAGTGACTCGGCATTTCCTCGGGGACGACGCGCTTCTCCCGGCCTGACGACCGCGGAGCCTGGACGTGCACGGGGGAACGTTACCGGCCACTGGCGCACGTGGCGCGGCCAACGTGAATGAGCACGCCGGGATGTTTATCCCAAGAGGCTGTCACGGCCTTGGAATTGACAAAGTGCCTTTTCTCCTTTGAGAAGCCGGTCACCCTGTTTCCCAATGTCCCTCATTATCCTCCAAGATTGTATCCATCACAGAAGGAAGGCCTGACCTGTAGCTCCTCCATCACTAGCGGAAGACACTAACACGTCCATAGTAAAACGATCCAAGGGAAGTCGGGGACAATTCTGCTACCGGGACTCCAGCCTTTGCTTAGCCATTAGCTTCCCGCTTCGGACTGTCCTCTTTCTGCCCGAGCCTCGGAGCGCGAATGAGCTAGAAAGGCCGCGGATAGTGCCCAACCTGTGCGTCCCATGCTCTCCCCTGCACGCACGGACCTGTAACAAGCTTATTTTATAAATGAGACTCGGTAAGGGATGACCACGGTAACTAATAATGAAAGGAGACGACCGTAACCATACGCTGTAATAAAAGCTGCGCCAATGCTCGCTGTCTCCCTAAGCCAGCCAGCATGAGCGTTTGCTCGTTCTTCGCAATTTCACAGACGACGACTCATTCTTCCCGTAGCTCTCAGCGTGCCATCTCTTTTCCCTCGTTATTAAGTTAAGAACTTTCCCCTTTTCACTTAAAGGAAGCACTTAGGGCTTCTCCTCGGCATACCCGAAGTGCCAGCCTCACGACGCTTGCCCTCTGGGGCCATGAGGAGCGCCATAAGGAATGCTTGAACGCAAGCACGGCGATGCTAAGTGACTACCTAGGGGGGTGACGTCTACGGACTCTGGACAAGGGACGATTCACGTCCTGGGCAGGACGGAGCCAGACGCGCGAGATTTCATCACGCTCCTGAGAACGGCGCACCATTTGGAGCTTAGGACATGTGCATTTCTGGAATTTTCCATTTAGGATTTTCGGACCGCAGCTGACTGAGGGTAACGGAAACTGTGGAAGGAGAAACCACAGGTAAGTGGGGGTTTGTTCCAATCTAGTTTTTAAAGAAAGCTTTAATAAAACGGCTGTGGGTTTGGGAGAGTGACAACAAACATGTGTCATACTTCTGTTACGTGTTAGGGACTGCAACCCAGTGAGTGTCTGTGACGAACTTAAGTATGTCAGGGGTGTCTCACCTGTGGCTTCCCTGGGCCACTCTGGAAGAAGAAGAACTGTCTTGGGCCCCACATAAATACACTCACACGAATGACAGCCGATGAGCTCACAAAAAGGGCCGAGCACCACTTTCGTCATGTTTTAAGGACGTTTACGCATTTGTGTTGGGCCGTGTCCAAGGCCATCCTGGGCCACATGCGGCCTGCGGGCCGTGGGTTGGACGTGCTTGAAGTCCATGGTGACTGCAAGCCAGATGTCACTGGGTGATCACGGAGGACGCTGCGTGCTGAACCCCTAGGATGCCCGCTCCATCTCCCGGGGAGCCCCCGTCTTGCTTTCCTGACAGTCTCTGCCTCTTTAGTCGTGTTTCTCACGCTGCCTCTCTGCTTAGACTGCAGGCTCTGAGACGATGACCCCCCACCACCACCTCCACCACTGTCCCTGTGACACAGGCACGAGGGTCCAGCCACAGGAGAAGGTCAGCAAATGCTGTGGAGTCACACTCATCTCACTAGTGCAAACAGTAGGTATCCCTAGCAGGGGAGGGAGAATTGGCTCTATTTTCCTTCTGGACATGAAAAGAAGAGGCGAGGAGAGAGAGCCAAAGCTCCTTCCACAAGGCCTGTCCCACCTGCGGCCCAGGACGGCTTTGCATGAGGCCCAACACAGACTCTTAAAAGATTTGATTTTTTTTTGAGACCTTTTTTTCCCTTTAGCCCATCAGCTATCATTAGTGTGAGTGTATTTTATATGTGGCCCAAGACAGTTCTTCCAATGTGGCCCAGGGAGGCCACAAGGTTGGACACGGCGGCCTTAACAGCCCCAGTCCCTGCCCGACGCGATAGGAGAGAATGAAGCTCGTGTGGCACCTGTGTCAGAACCTTCTCCGCAGGGCAACACGGAGGACCTGAGGGCTGGGAAGCTTCCAGCCACCCCTGCATCCCTCTTCCCCCTGGCTCTTACACCGTTGTCACTGTCGCCACCATCAGTGACATTTCACAAGTCATTACCTATGTTCAAACGCACCCTCCCGGGACCCGGCTAAAGGACATAGAAGAGAGGCCCTTGGACTAGAACGAGGTCCGAATTCCAGCACTTTCCCGAACCTGCTGTGTGAACTCGGGCCACCCTTCAGTGGCCCTTGGTCTCAGCTTTCTCTCTGGCGGTGTCATAGTTGAAGGAGCGTTCAATGGACGTGCGTTTGAAGACACAGCTCACGCTGATAACTTCTGTGGCCTTGGGCGAGTTACTTCGTTTGTCACGTGAGGACCCGTGCCCTGACGTGCAGACTTGATAGCAGCTTTAATAAGCTCATCTATGAGAAACACGCAGCCGAGTTCTTAGCACAAGGTAGGCACCTAAGTGTGTTGTTTCATTTGTTTCTATAAAATGGGTGCTACCGACTGAATGGTTGTGTCCCCTCCAAATTCATATGTTGAAACCTGGTGCCCAATGTGATGGTATTAGAAGGCGGGGTCATTGGGAGGTGCTCAGGTCACAAGGAGGGGAGCCCTCCTGAATCAATTAGCGCCCTTGTAGAAGAGGCTCTGGAGAGCTCTGGTGCCCCTTCCACCCTGAGAACGTTACAGAGAGCCGGCAGTCTGCAGCCCGGAGGAGGGCTCTCGCCAGAACCCCACCATGCTGGCATCCTGACCTTGGCCTTCCAGCCTCCAGAACTTTGAGCAAGAAATTCCTGCCGTTTACGAGGCACCCAGCCTGTGGGATTTTGTTCCAGCAGCCTGAATAGACCAAGACGGAGGGGTTTCATCATCTCCTCTTTGTCTCATTCTTTTAGAGATACGATTGCAGATGAGAACGCTCCCCCAAAACTGCAGAATGCTGTGTATTTCTAGTCACAGGGACTGAGAGAAATGGGGCACACGTAACTAGGTCTTATCGTATTAGCAGTACTCTTCCCCAGTATCCAAAGAAAATTACTTCGTGTTTTCATAGTAGTTTAAAAACACTTTTTAAAGAAGGAAAACAACACGAGCTCTTTCATTATGAGAAGCCATTTGGGGGTGGGGGAGGACCTGAAACTCCAAGTGGGATAAGACATGGAACCACGACCGAAGTGGCTCTGATTTATGACTATATCCTGGCTCATCAGCAAAATGAGTTCAAACAAAAAGTGTCAGAACAAAAAGATTGGCCCCATTACTGGCTCAGTCTGTCTTTAGTGACTCATGCCCATCGGGGACGTTGGGAAGAGGGATAATGGCTAGATGTCTCAGTTCTGGCTTCCCGCCGAGTGTGCCAGGCATCTAAGAACACCCCGGACGCCCCCTACACCAGGAGGACAACACTTCCCAAACCCTGGTGCACGGAATGCTTGTCCACACAGTGCTTGCCACACTCTGGAGTCAAATAGTTTAGGAAAGTCTTCACCCCTCTCTCAGACACGCACAGGGCACGTGTGCAGGTACGTCTTCTGGGAAGACTTGCAGACTTACGTACCTTTGTGGAACCTAGGATGTCCCAAACTAATTAGACCCTGAGACTATGTTCCCTTCCCTCAGTCTACAAAGTCACAATTAATAGCTACTGAGACATGTTCTGTGTAAACACACATCCAGGAGGAGATGTGTCCACCCACCACTGACCCTGCTCTGCTGTGCTGGGGACAGAGTCAGTACGCCTCAAGGCAAGGCTGGGGGGAACCAAGAGCCTTCAGGGCCTTTACTCCATAATTGTGCGTCTTCTCCCTGAAGTGTGGTCGGTCCACAATGCCATTTTGAGGAGCAGAGTTCAAAAGTGGCCTTCCGATATAGCCAACATTGACCACCCTGTGGCCACCGTGGAGGGTCTTGGGCAAGGGAGGCCTCCCGAATCCTGTATCATCCCAGAGCACATTCCAGTCCCAGATTTAGACATCTGGCTGTTCCACAGCTAAGGTGGGTGAGGAGAGGGAGGAGACAGAGGCACTGCCCTCATTCCAGAATGATCCAGCCATCGCACCAAAAATGAACCTAAACCACTGTTCTCCCTCCCCTGCCCCCAACCGTTTCAGATCAAAACAGGAGCTGAACTTGCCGTGGAGAGAAAGCTGGCAGCTTCAAGGTGGTTATACAGTTTTCTGAATTCGCTCTCTGAACATGGTTCAAGCTCAAAAAGCAAAAGCTTAAAATGAGCAGGAAAAATCAGACGGGAGAACAGGGCACATGTCTCCCATCCCCTCTTCTCAGCTCCCAGTTCTCTCTCTCTCTCTCATTCACACACACACACACACACACACACACACGCACACACACACACACACACACACGCACTCTTATTCTTCTATTTATTTTCATCCACTATTCAGATTCCCTGGCATCATCCTTCCCTCGCAGTGATGATCTACTCCATTGTCTTTGTGCCACACAATTCAATTCAAGACAATTGTTTCTTATCCACTGTGTGCCAGGCACTGAGCTTAGAGTCATCCGTCCTCAGAGTCATCTTGGATTCTGCCCTGGCAGGCGCAGTGTCTAACACAAAATTTCGATCACAAAAGTCCCCTCAATTCTACCTCTGAAATATCACCCAGGCAGCCCGAGATCTACCTCCTGCCTCCGCTCCCCTGGTTTGGACCTCATCACTTCTCACTCAGAAAAAATGCAGCAGGCTGATACGTCTCCTGGCCTCCAGCATAAATCCATTTCCACACCAGAGCAGCCAAAGATCTGGTCGTGAACTACGAATGCAAAGACCAACACCTCCATGTTATCTGCAGAAAACAGGTGCATGAGGGGCCCTTCGCTTCTGGCCCCTCACTACCTTTAACAGTCCAAGTTTCTTGGACCCCAGCTTTCTCTCTTTCCTTTATCATACTGCCCCCCAACAATAACTGGGTCTCATTTATCATTGTAGTCTTAGCATATAATACTATGTCTGGCCCAAAGTAGGTGCTCAGTAAATGTATGTCAACTGATACGCAGCATAAGTGTATGGAGGGCTTGGGGAGAGGGTAAATGCATTGGTTTCCTATGGCCGGTGGACCACATGACCACAAACACAGTGATTGCAGTGATTACAGTGTAGCTCTGGAAGTTAGACGTCCAAAATCGGTCAGCAGGGCCACATTCCTTCCACAGGAGCCCTTGTCCTTTCCTGCTTCTAGAGGCCACCTGCATTCCTTGGCTTGTGACCCCTTTCCTCCATCACTCCAAACTCTGCTTCCGTTGTGCCATGGCCTTGTTCTCTCTATGCATTTGACTTTGACACCCCTGCATCCTTCGTCCGAGGACCTGTGCGATGATATCATTGGCCCACCTTATAATCCAAGAAAAGCTTCCCATCTCAAAATCCTTAACTCACACACATATGCAAAGTCCCCTTTCTATGCAAGGGGACATATTCACAAGTGCTAGAGATTAGGGCACAGATGTCTGGGGGTGGTGGGGGGCCATTATTCAGCCTTCCACAGTGACTCAATAGTTTTGTTTTGTTTTATTTTGTAATGAGAAGTGTCATGGCAGTAAGAACTGCTATGGGAATTTTTATTTTTTTAAGAGTCTAAACTCTGCCTAGAAAAGCAAGGAAAAGCTCCCCAGAGGGAAGGATGCTTGAGCTGAGTTTGAAAACTATACAGGAGTTCCAGAGGAGCAAAGGAAGGCAGCCCTTCTAGTGGAGGGCAGGAAACCGCATAGCCAACAGCACAGAGGCATGGGGTCAGGGGGCAGCGGGTCCATCCGCCTGAAACGCGAGGTTCAGGTGGAGGAGACCATGAAAAAGAGAGTGGACTGGAGGCGGGACCTCGCGTGCCAAGATAAGGAACTCGGGGTTTAATTGGACGAATGCAGGGACTCCGTGGAGAAGCAGGCAAGGATATAACAGGATTGTGTTCTAGAACTGCACTAGCCGATAGAACCTTACACAATGATGGAAGGAGACGCCTTCCATCTGCACTGTGGAGTAGGTAACCCGTGGGCTGTAGAGCACTTAACAGAGTGACTAAGGAATTGAATCTTACATTTTATTTAATTTGAATTAATGTAAACTTAAGTAGCTATATGTGGCTAGTGGCTACTATATTGGACAACAGCGTTCTAGAAAGATTATCTAGAACAAGCTTGTCCAACCACATGCAGCCCAACACAAATTTGTAAACTTTCTTAAAACATTATGAGATTTTTTTTGTACCTTTTTTTTTTTTTTTTTTTTTTTTTAGCTCATCAGCTATCGTCAGTGTGAGTGTGTTTTATGTGTGGCCCAAGACAGTTCTTCTTCCCCTGTGGCCCAGGGAAGCCACAAGGTTGGGCACTGCTGGTCTAGAGAATGAGTTGAAGGTGATTTGGAGGTACAGTGACTGAAGGCAGGGAGCCCCGAAGGCATCTGTCCAGATGAAGAGTGGGCACAATTTGAACTAAAACAAAGGCAGCGGTGATCACGGTTGGTGGAGAGACTGGAGAGTGATGTCAACTGTAGTATGAGGAGGGTCCAATTGAACTGAGGCATCGTTAGGCCTAGGATGCATCTCGGTTTCTCACTTGGGTGGCTGGATGGTGTCATCCATCAGTCAGGGGGAGCAGAGTTTAGCAGGTAAGGTAATAATTTTAATTTATTAACAGACCTAATTTTGAGGTACCCCTTATATTAAATAGAGACATCCTAAAATAAATTTGTCTGGAGCCCATGAGAGGGAGAGCGGGCTGAAGGTAGAGGCTTGGACACTCCCGGCATGTAGGCGAGGGCTGAATCCTGGGTGCGGGGGGCCTGGCCTAGGAGGAGTAAACAGCACAGAAAAACAGAGGGCAAACTCAGAACCTCACACCGAGGACCGGCGTTTAAAGGACGAGCCAAGGCGGGGAGAGAGTGGGGTCATGGATGCCACCGGAGGGAAGAGACCTGAGAAAGGAACGACCCCTTATTCTGCCATGCCTGAAGAGCTGACGTGGGGTTTGATGGGGACGTAGCGAGAGACGCTTCCTTGCAGTGGGGACAGTGGGGCCCCCGGGTCATCGGGAGAAGAAAGAGGGACACCGTTCTAGATCTTAAGTAAGAACTCCTGTCTCAGTGAGCCCAGCTGACCAAGGGACAAAAGGGGACACACAGGCCAACGGCGGGTGAGACTTCCGCCCACTGATGTGAGGAAGGAGAGCAGACTCAAGCTTGGGAGACCCTGAAAATGCAGGAGAGAAAGGACAACAGGATGGAATAGGCTGCCCGCGGTCCAAGCCCACTGCCTAGTGCTTCTGGTCCCCTCGGATCCAAAGAAACAGACCCAGATGTCCGAGGGCTGTCCGGAAAGTATCCAGCCGTGTAACCAACCGTTCTAGTCACGTTGACACCGAACGGCTGGATTTTTTTCCGGAGAGCCTTCATGTATATATATTCCATTTAAAAAATCTCATTAAAAAGAATAGTTGCACGTGCCCAAGGGGTATCGCCTGATGTAAAATGTGAGCTCAACGTAGATTGCCATCAATACGCTTTCCCTGTCAGGCCGTTTTGGGTCCACTGCTGGAATTCAAGTGCATCTGGTATTTCTGTCAAAAGCCCTGACACACCAGGTAAGCACTCACGGAGCAAGGTGTCTGCATCTCAGAGAATCAGCCCCTCGCCTTGTGCTAGGCCGAGGCCAGAATGGCCTTCTTTCCACACGGTGTCACAGGAGACTTCATGTGGAGCAAAGTGACGAGAGTACCAAGCCATGCCCACTTTGCCCCCTTGGCTTCCCCACTGCTCCACTACTTCCTATCCCCCACTTCACCCCCCAAAACGCTGCTGTACATGGTGTAAGTGTCTTGTCTGTTCGGGCTACAACATATAGACGGAGTGGCTAATGAATAACAAGTTTATTTCTCATGATTCTGGAGGCTGTCCAAGGTCAAAGCGTGACGGATTTGGTGTCTGCTGAGAGCTGGCTTCCTGCTTCCTAGACGGCCGCCTTCTCACTGTGTTCTTACCTGCTAGAAGGGATGTCTCTGGACCCTGTTTTACAAGGGCACTAATTCCATTCGTGAGGGCCCTGCCCACAAGGACTAATCACCTCCCAAAAGCCCTACCTCCAAACGCCATCACATTGGACATTAGGATCCAACATAAGAATTTTGGGGGAATACAAACTTTCCATCTATAGTAATGGGACAGCGTGCTTCCAACCCAGGTTCATTTCCCACTCTAACTCCGAAAGCCAACCGGGGGCTTCCAGTCGTCCGTAAGAAGTGGCCTCAGTCAGTCAGGGGAACCAGAAATGGAGAGAGAGGAAGCAGAGGGGAGCAAGAGAAGGGCCCGAGAGAATGGGAAGATGGAAAACAGAGATCACTTCGGGAAGGAGTGTGACACTCGCACCCATGACACTCGGGCGCACCTGTACATTTCCTTACTGTCATAGACTTCGGCCTTGGGGACATCAGCACACAGAGAGAATCAGATTATGTAACATGGGGAGAGCTCCTCTAGGCCAGTGCTTTGCCAGCTCTTTGAGGAAGAGGAGGGAGAGAGAGAGGTGGGGAGGAAGAGGAGGCGAGGAGGCGAGGGGAAGGGAGAGGGAGAAGGTGGGGAGGCGGCCCCAGAAAAGGCCAATGCCACCAGGTTTCGCTGCGCCCTAAATCCTTCACATGGGCCCACGTCATCAGCCCACAGTCCCAGTCAAATGCTGGGGGTTGAGAATCTGTTCGATGTTATTAATAATACGACTCCAGTGGAAGATTTCCTTCTCTTTGTTGGCACGCAGAATGGTGGCAGCCTGGCCTTGTTTATTCATTAATGCTTCTAAGTCAGTGCTTAAGGAGAAGACAGAGGACTAGCCAATGGCAAAGCCAACGTTTATGCCTGTGTCTCCAAGGAAGGGAGAACTTTCTAGATAGCCCAAATCCCTACTGGAAGCTAAACAACAAAAAAAGAAAAGAAAGAAAAACAACTTCCAACTGGAAGGGAAATCACAGATTACCTATCATTTCCAGATAAGAAAAATGTGGCTCAGAGAAGCTGAATTAATTTCCCAAAGAGACAAACTAGTCCTGGTCTTCTGACAACTGCCACCTCTCTCTCTCTCTCTCTCTCTCTCTCTCTCTCTCTCTCTCTCACCCACACACACACCACACATGATTTCAGTATATTTCATTTGAAGAAAATTTCTGTTGCTGAAGCTAAGTTAAAAATCTATTGTTTTATAGCATACGTATATTTTTATGTGTTAATACGAGAGCTGTCCAGAAAAAATCCAGCCATCGTCAATACAGCAAGAACCGTCACACATCAAGAAACCAGGCCCTGTTCTAAGATCTCATTGTCAAATGCAGAGGGCTTTTATCAATATAAATATGACGTGGAACTGAAGAGGGCCGAGGGTGAGCCGAAAGAGGAGTGAGTTCGGGAAGATTCCATCCATAGAGGAGGCCGACCTTCCATGGAAAGTCTATGACAGTGGTGCTCAAACTTGTTGTGCAGCGAGACCGCCCGGAGAGCTTGTTAAAGCATGGATTGTCAAGCCCCACACCAGAGTTTCTGATTCAGAAGGTGCAGGCTGGAGCCCAAGAATTTTCAGTTCCACCAAGTCTCTAGATGCTGGTGATGCTGCTGGCCCAGGGACCACATTTTGAGAGGCATTGCTTTCGAGTACGGACTGCTGACCGGGAGTAGGTGCTCTCTGAGGTCCTCATGATGCTTCAGGCTGAACTCCTCGTGCAAAGCAAGGACTGCTGTCTGAGACAGTATTATTCAGTTGGTGGAAATGATATCTGGGACTTTTTAAGACATGGAAAAACGCTTATGTTATATATAATGTTGAATTAAAAAAAGAAATGATTTCAATGAGAAAAAATAATCGAAAAAAACTGAAATGTGCTCATTAATGTCCCTGCTCCCTAAAGCACAAGCTATTTGATCTCTAGACATGTAGATGTGGTAGTTGGGGGTTGGTGTAAGAATAAATGCACATTTCTATCAATATACGTGTATCAGAACTGCTCCTCCTTTTCAAAACCATTTATAAACATTGGGACTTGGGGTGAAAATAAATCCCTATTTATATGCATACTAGAGTCACCTGCACTAATCCCCCCCACGAATATGAATAAATGCCCACCAGATGCCAGGTGTTAGGGAAAGGACACATGCCCATTGTCTTCAGTCCAGTGAAAGGAACCGGAAGTGGGATGTGAGCTAATAGAAGCATTATGGAAATTCTAGGGTTCCATTTGCTTTGACAGGCACTTAGCTTCACTGAGGTAACTGAAGTGTAGGCTTGTGGAATATCCAGGGAGGGATATCAAGTAGAAAGCTGGAAATGCGTGTCCGTAAGCGTGAGGGAACCCTGTGTTGGAGATGAGGGTTGGGAGTCTAATCGTGGGTATAAATGGTCTTCCACGGAAACAAGTGAAGTAGAAAGAAAGCTAGCCCAGGTAGCGAAGGAATAAACAGGTTCACCTGGGGTTGATCAAAATGTAGATAAGATCGTGGATATAATTAAGAACATATTAATATGTCCATTTTAAACAATAATGGTTTATTTGCTCTAAATTAGATCTCTTTAGTAATTTAGTCTATACGCCCGGTAGGGAGGAGATGATACGCTGACTTACTACTCAGCATTTTCATATAAATTCTGGTGCCTTATTTAAGTTAAAAAAAAAAAGTTTAACAACCAAAGTGCCCTGCGACAGATGACTGGATAAAGCAGCTGTGGTACATATACACAATGGAATATTCCTCAGCTGTAAGAAAAGATGAAATATTGCCATTTGCAACAAAATGGATGGACCTGGAGATCATCATGCTTAGCGAAATAAGTCAGACAGAAAAAATAAGGAACTGTATGACGTCACTCATATGCAGAATATAAAACTGAAAGCAACAAAGAGAAATAAACAAACAAACAAACAACCCATGGACACAATCAATAGTTCAATGTTTATTTGGGGATGAGTGGGTTAGGGAGGGGAGAAAGGGGAGGGGGTGGGAGAGGTGGGGGGGGAAGCTAAATATAAGGTGATGGAAAGAGAAGTCACACTGGGTGGTGAACTTATTATATATCAAGCTGACAATGCACTGTAGAATTATATGCCTGAAACCTATGTCATCCTTGCTAACAGATGTCACCCCAATAAGCCAAACAATAAAATTGAATTAAAAAAATAAAATAAAAATAAAAATTAGTGATCAAATAAATTTAAATGGTTTATAATAAAGGAAAGAGTTGAGTAGAGAATGAGAAAAAGTAATAGAGATGGATGGAATTTAGATGGTTGACTAGTAGACAGAGAAATGATAGATGATAAATATTAGAAGAGGTCAAATGGACAGATAATAGATTATATAGATAGATACATGCACACATACATAAATACACATTTATGTGCATACAGATGAAAATAAAATAGATATTTCATTGCAACAGTTGATAATGGGTACTTAAAAATATGCCTTAATTGTCTGTATAAAATTCAAACAGTAGAAACACACATCTATATTTTTTTATGTATTCTTTTTTTAAATAACACTTTGGGCAAATAGAGGCAATAAGAGAATGTGCTTTCTCTAGCCTTACCTCTGGTCAGGGGGAACATATTTCCCTTAGCATCTGTAACTTGGAGTACAAATTTTTATCACTGATATGACTATGAAAACTCAAGAAATAAACTTATTAATAAAATATATATAAAAAAAGTTTATCCTCATAAACACAACTCTAAAACCCTAATTAATTATTTTTCTAATAGTTTTCTCCTCCAGGCCATTAGCTTTCGGTCATTTCATTATACACACATAGAACATGAGTCTTGTGCAAAAACAAGTCAATTTTTGTCACTAGTCTAGTAGGCCAGGGGACTTGTGATGTCATCTCACACATGTGCATGTGTGCACACACATCTACACAATCTTCCCTCCTCTCATTACCCCACCTCTCTTCCTTTAAGGTACACATGCCACAGTGAGAGGGTCACATCTCTAGCCATAGCTGTCATGAGCTTTTAAAATGTTAAGTAAAAGTCAATACTCTATCTGCGGGTTAATATTCAATTCAATATACACTTAATAAGCACTTTGTTTATGTGGGTTAGGGTACTGTCCCTGCACTCCCTGAATTTATTGAGCAATAAATAATCCTTTTAGACCAGAGAAAGTGGGCTTTCTAGTTATCTATGTATATAAAATTGTGTGTATACACACACACACACACACACACACACACACACAAAACCCTGTTTAAAATGTGCAGATGACCCTGTTTGTTATTTTTTATGTAAATACAATATGATTTCAAGTCATCATTCTGATAATTGTGCAAGCTATACATGTGCAAAATCATATACATAAAGATTTAAGATTTTCAGGGTTTGGGGTGAAAGGTTTAACTATAAAGAAATAGTACAAGGGATTGTTGGGGGTGATGGAACTCTTCTATATCTTGATTGCGGTGGTGCTTCCACACCCCACATTTGTCAAAACTATAGAGCTCTACACACCAAACAGAATTTTACTATATGTAAGTTTAAAATAAATTAAAACATTTAAAATTCTGATCTATAGTAGTTACTACTCCGAAGGGTATTGCTTAAAGTAAATTCATACATTGGAATATTATTCGGCAATAAAAAAGAATGAGAGCTTGCTCTTTGAGAAAACATAGATGGACCTCGAGGGAATTATGCTAAGTGAAATAAGTCAGACAGAGAAAGACAGATATCGTACGATTTCACTTCTATGTGAAATCTAAAAAACAAAACAAAACAAAATAAAACCCCCAAAACCAAAAGAATAAATAGAACAAACTAGAGACAAGACACATAGATATAAAAACAAGCTATTGATTGCCAAAAGGGAAAAGATGGGGGGATGGGAAAAAATTTTAAAAAGAGAAAAATAAAATAAAATGTTATTGTATAAAAAGAATTTTTAATGGAATAAAATAAATTCAACTTGTCATTTCATGGTTAAGACATTTACACACACACACACACACACACACACACACCCTTTTTTATAGAATTTCCACACAAAGTTACTTATTTGCCTGTAATCTTACTCCAGGGGAGTTTGGTTGACTTTCCCAAGATAGAATGGAAGGTGGCTGTTCAACCCTTTTTGCCGGCGGTGCCTCAAATTTCTACTTGTTCGTTAAGAGAATTCTCCGGAGACAGATGTATTACAGCACTTTGAGAACAATATTCACACCCACTGCTGAAGAGTGAAAAAAGATAGCTCAAGGTTCAACCCTGTGGAACAATTTAGTGGCTAAATGTGTTACTTAGGAACTAAACCCAAGCAGGTACTTGGAAAGAAGCGATTAAAAATAGTGACAAATAGCTCCCGGAGCGCATGGGCACTAAGGCTCGTGCTCGAGTCCCCATCGCTGCTCCGTGCACACACTAGACTCCGAGCACACAGCTCTTCGTACACTCGGTTACCTCACGGCTGTTACGTGCGGGTGATGAGGAATGCTGATGCATTTCCCTGCCTTTGTATGCAACATGTTTCTAATTCTTTTGCTCTATTCAGCGTTTGACCCCAACGATGGGGGATTATGGTATTAACTCTCTCCCCAGCACACATTCTTTACAGACTCTCACTAAATACTGTAAGCCTGCTGCAGAGAGGAATAAAAGTGAAAGCACACCGTCTGGTCTTAAGCTGAGCACACAGAGGGTCGTGATCCAATTGGAAGGGAAGCAGAATTTTTAAAAAGAAAGAGGTTTGACCAAATTTTAATCCTTGTCATTTTCATTTCTCTTACCCTGTGGATTTGGGTGATTTTATTTACACTGTCAGCTTGAGCCCAGGGATTGGAAATCAGGCTTTTATGGAGATTATTAAAAGTACATACAGTACACTAAAGGTTGGGCTAGCTGATATATGCTGCTAAAAATACGAACGCGAATGCCCTGGTATTAGATGCCCCGGCGTACATTTCATCCTTCTTAGGAGGTTATTCTTGGGCGCTGGACCTGCTGCAACAGTAATGAGGTGCGGGCTGTCAGGATGTTTCTAATAGGTAGCAAATGGCCAGAAATGGAGATGAATTAGCATCAGTCAGATGAGAAGGTAGCTCTTTATACCATTAATTCCAACACAAAGTAATTCCGCCATCCTCCTCCTAAAAGTGGGAGGATTGTAAATTGGGGGTGGGGGCGGGCGAGGAGGGCAGGGTTAAAGCTTCGAGGATTTATGGGTGGGTCGGATGGGCTGCAACGTCATCCAGTTTTCCAGGCTGGGTTTTGTGTGGCCTGAGCTTCTCAGATGCATCACGCACGACTTTTGATGAGGTAGTGGCATGTAGGCCCAGATTCCTGAGATCAAGCTCTAGACCTCACAATTTTAGATCTCAATAGATAAAAATGAAATGGTTGACTGAGCTCAAAACCCTAGAAGCATTCCTGCTTCGCTGGGGTAGCTTTAGGGTCTCAAAGACACAGAAATACTATGTACAAAGCAGCTGAGTAGGCGGGGCCCGTGTCCTTGTAAGGTTAGAGGTTCTGATCGTCTAAATAGGCTCACTGCACGCAGCACAGCTCTGCGACAGACCACCAAGAGAGAATGGAGCGTTTTAAGGACTTATTTCCAATTATGGGAGCTGATGGCCTCCCCATGCCTGCTGTGTGGCCTCCCTGGATGCCACTGATACATCAAGAGTTACTGCCAGGCTGAAGCTTCAAAGTGTGTGCCACACCGGGAAACGGGGGGCGGGGGGAAGGCAGGTGGCAGGCCACAACTGGGCAGGTGTTTATGTCACTTGGAGCTCTCAGGTTCCAAGACCTGGGTAATGCTGTTCAGTTTAAGGACGCAGGTTTGCTTGTCTTCGTCATGTCCTAGGTCCCTCTGTATAAATATGTCATCCTGCCACAGAAAACTGTGCGGTCCAAAAAAAAAAAAAAAAAAAAAAGTGCTCTCCAGGCCAGAGAAAGGGGGCCACAGTGAAAGCGTGGACCCTCAATGCCTTCACTGTTCTGAACCTCAGTTCTGAACCTCTTGTCCCAACTCACTTACCTTCTACACCCTGACTTGTTCCTCATCCTCTCGGCTTCAGACCTGGTGGTCCATGTTTCCCCTTCCGGCCCTGCCCACTCACCCCTCCAGACCAGCCAGCCTCCGACAGAACGCTTAGCTCCCTCTTCGCCTCCGTCCTGTGTCCTGCCTGGTCGTCCGGCCTTCAGGCACACTGAGCAAAGACCCTCGCCGGGTCCCACCCGCCACGTGGACCTCTCTCTGTCAGTGTGCACCCCTCCAAGAGTGGCTCTTCCTCCAGGTGCACCCCAGGTATACTGCAGCCCACAGAGGGGATCTGTTTGAGGATGCCCGTCAACTACCTCCAGAAAGAAGTAAAATGTGCCCTTCAGCGGATGACACACAAACTGCTGTGAGTGCGGTCCGTGCCCCCCCAGGCCTCCTCTGTTCACTGTCTTTTAAAAATATAAACGTCTACGAGTAGGTCATGTGATTCATGTGTTTTTTCAAATCAAGCTTCACGTGGTTTACTTACTGGATTTGCCTACCAGTGCGGTAAGTCAGAAAGGCTGAGTAGGAGAAGAGTACTGGTGAGACACCGACCAGACAAGTGACATGGCCCGTGTCACAGAGCAAGTGAATTACGGAGCGTAGCTCACCGGGTCGGGGCTTAATCGGCTGCCTCTGCCCGGCGGGACGGAGATGCTCCGAAGAAGGGCACATGGTCCCTCTGCACGGACGGGGACAAACGCTGCGATGCTCGGGTGACAAAATTGATGATAAGGATCTTGAGAGTGATTTTGTCATCTCCCGCTGTAGAAGCCAATTCATTTCGCGGATTTGCAGCTCGGCATGCTTTCCCACGAGGTGTTTCCTCGGCTCAGACGGCCTCCCCGGCCCCATTTACCTAGAAAACCCCGCTTCGTCCTTCGGGCCTGATACAACTGCCTCTGTGAGATCTGTCCCAGACAGCATGACCTATGTCACACGTTAATGGTGTTACACTCAGGCTATAATTCTTTATGTCACTATTTGTTTATCTGCATGTCCCTCCCATCAGATTGTGGACAAGGCCAGGAGCAATGGCATACTCTCTTTTGCACACGTGCTTGACAGGTTATAGATACTCAAAAAGTATTTCTTTAAATCAAATGTGATGAAGACGACGGTGATGGTGGTGATGATGGGGTAGGAGGAGGATTTCACTCCTTTTGAGAGAAATAAAGAGCTTTTGCAGCTTTCGGAACTAGCTTTCAGTTTAGAGCAGTGTATTAGTCGAGGTAATCAATGCAGGCTGCTACAAAACCAGTTTCCAAACGTAAGTGCTATAACCCAATTCAAGGCCATCACTTACTCATGAACATCTGGTGTAGGTTGGGCTCCTTCCATCATGGGGCTCATCCATCCTGGAGTCCTTTGCTTCCAGCTATTCAGATGGCAGCAAATATAGAGAAGACATACCAGGTTTAACACACTTGGCTCCATGGTGACAGCCATCACATCTACTCATGTTCCATTGGCCAACGCTCAGGATCACACGGCCTGTCTCACTGCAGACTGGCCTGGGAGATGTCATCTCCCCGTGTGTCCAAGAGGAGACTCAGAACTGGTCAACGCTAAGAGTTTGCCACCCTGCTCTGCCCTCCTGGACACCAGCTATCCATTCTACTCTCCCTCTCGCTCACACAGCAAACTCACCTCCCCTCAAGAGGACAATCAAGGTCCCATCCACTCACCACTTCCAGGCCGATGTCCAGAATATCGGGGTGATGAGCCATCTCCTCCATCAGTTCGATGTCCTATCTCTCTAAGTGTGGTAGCCTGCATATTAAAAAGACAAGTGATCTGCACCTTGCTTCCCCACCACCATAGCCCATTTATCATGGTGGATAAAGGACAGGAAGCAAATCCCATTTGCAAAGAAAAATAATAGATAGCATGCAGCCTGATGGTCCGCAGCCCTGCTGCAAGCCCCCAGGGGCAGCACTGGAAAACCCATACCCTCTGGCTCTGGGCGTGGTGGGTGCGTGTGACGTTCACTAAAGGAAGGGCTGGTTCTCCTTGACCCTGTGTGCCATCGGTTTGGGAGAACACTCTTCCTTCAGAACAGAGAAGCGCTAAAAGCGTGGCTTCTGCTCAGTCTAGAATGGGTTGTGGGGGCGTCAAGAATTGTTTTAAGCCTTGAACGAGCTAGGACTTTTCAAATCCAAGCTACTGGGTTCTTGGGCGATGCGATTCTCAAGAACTTAGAAGGTGTACGATGGATTTGCTCTGTTTCATGTGACAGTACCCACACACACCCAGAGCCCTTTTCTAGACGTTGTTATCAAATCGACCTTTTGTCTTTGCCTCTCCACCCCCATGCCTGTCAGTCCACACAGTTGCCTAAATACATTGAGGCTATCAGAGACAATAAGTGGGAAGGGTATGCCCCTGCTTTCATTTTTGCCCCAAATAACTTCATTCCATTATGAACTTTTACTGGGTATTTTTTGTCACTCACAGCCTTTTTGGGTACCATGTCTTACTGAGTCTAAAATAAATTTAGTTTTCCCAATCCTACAGTTCAAGTGGCTGGCCTCTGTATTTCATTTCATTTCTGCTTGCAAACTCATGAATTCTTTCCTGAGTTATCTCTTTCTTGTAATACATATCTAGAGGAGCCAAAACACTGCTAAAATCTTGTTTCTAACCATTTCCTCTAAAGATATAAACGGTGCGCATGACTGCCTTCTAATTAATAGCAGGTGATAGTTACACCAAATGATTTGTCACTGCATAATCTGAATTCCCAGCTTTCCATTTTCTGGTTTGAGTATCCCTCTGCCTACGGCTGAACCAACAGTACATACCTAGGGTGGTGTAACAGCCCAGGCGTACCGTTTGCTTATGCCAATACCCGCCTTTTGATACCAATTTCTGTATTAGAGCAATGAATACCAGTTGCTGTGACAACAATCTCAGTTATCTCACACATAGGTTGACTCCCCCGCGCGACACTGTCCAAGGCAAGTCTGGCAGCTCTCCTGGGAGGCCGTCTTTCAAGTGGTGACTCAGGAACCCAAATCCCCTCCATTATTTTGTGACATTGAAATCTTAAACCAGTGGCATCTGAACTCACCGTGGAAGGGGCGGCAAAAGCTGGAATGTCGTTTAAGATGCTTTCAAAGGGCCGGACTGGAAGTGGCTTGTATCCTTCTCTCCTAATTTTTGGCCAGCACCCTGTCACATGACCCCAACCTAACAAGAGGGAAATGAAAGGTTGCTGGGTGCTCCAGAACAGGCTGTGGAGTTGATGAGCTCACAGCTCTCTCCCCTGTATTAGAATGTGTCGTCTACTTGACTCCTTACTGATGACTGACCCAACTGAGACGGAACTACCTTTCTTTCCTCAGTCACCAACTAGATGCTTGGACAATAGTGACATCTTACTTTTATATTAAAAATGCAAGTTCAAAGTTCTTTAAAATTATTTATGAGAAATTAAGGTAAGATGCTTGTTTTCCCACTTAGTAAACAAGATAAAATTGAAACCCTGAGGACAAGGGACCAAGGGACCCACTGTGCATCATTCAACAAGCGATCAGACCTTTATGGAAGATGCAAAGAAATGGAAGACACAGGCCCTGCCCCCCAGTGCCACTTTGAGGCCACCTCCGTGAGGCTAACTAGACATGGGACAGGAACTCAGAGGGAGGACTCAAGTCGGCACTGGCACCTGCAGAAGGCGACCCTGTGAACTTGGGGGATGCCAGGTCACAGACCATCAGAGGAAAGGAGATGGCGCAGCACGAAGCTCGGTCAAGTAGAGAACACGCAGAGGAGGGCACCCGAGGAAAATGAACTTGATCACCAGTGCTGCAAGTTCACACCACGCGAAATGATCCTTCGTTTTATGAACCAAAGAGGCAGCATTCCAGCCCCTGCCATACCGCTGTGTGTCCACAGGGACACAGCTCCCACGGACTCCACGAACTGCGATTTTTTTATACCAAGAGGAAAATAAAGAAATGTCTTTCTGTGGGTGTGGTTTGACGATGGCTGGTGTATCGGGTGCTTTTCCAAAGCCGTCATCCCTTCTTGAATGTTCTCTTTTTCTCCTCCTCCATACTTGGTACTACAACAGAGACGTGCCAAGTGGGGGTAAATGCTCAGGGGTCCTCTTCGTTCTCCCGCCTCTTAGCCAGAGGGTACCTGGGCTTGGGTGGAAGCTTGTGTCCACTCATGGTGGCAGGGGAGGGGACCAGGGCTTGGCCTGTCACCTCTGATTCCTTGCTGGCCTTTGCTGCAGGATGGTTCTAGTCTGTTCCCTGGGTTGGTGGCCACAGAAGAGTGGCTCCTTCATCTGGACTCTTTGGGTTTGTGCTGAATCCTGCCCATGGTCCTGACCACGTGTCTCTAGTGGTATACTCCAGGTCCTGCATGTCCTCGGGCCTCTCAGTAATACTGTGCCCTCTGACTTCTGGATTCCATGTACACCGAGGGCAGTCCTGGGGAAGCCAGAAGCTCTACTTCAGAGCACCTAATCAACTACCTACCTTGGCCAGTATGCCTCCTGTTCTCCAGAAGTGGACACTGAAACATTTCTTCAAACGGCTCACCTCGGACTTTATTTAACCTTAGTGAGGACCAGCCCCCCCTGCTGTCTTTCTCCCCCAGGTTCCCAGGTTTGATGCCAGATTGAAGGGCTGATTTCTCTCTCTGGCTGTCGCATTTGCATTCTCTCCAATTAGCACATTCATTCTTTGAGGAAAAGGCCAAGTTGCTTTTCTGGTTCCTCAGCTTCTCCTGCTCCTGATCTGAAGAGCCATTGTCTTGACAAATCAGGAGCCGATTAGCTGGGCTACCTGGCCCTGCCGGCATGCCTTCAGGTATCTACTTGTTGCCTTAGACACTGGCTATTTCACAAGCAGCATGTGTGAGCCAGGAGCTAGGGTGTCAGGATCACGGCGACCCGGGGGCCTGAAGCAGCACCTGGGGAAGAACACAGGTCTTCACAAGACCCTTACAAGAGTGCTGTCTGATGTGCAGACATCACATCCTATGAGGCACGAAGCATGTGGTAGGACAATTATGGTGGGCTTTCCGAAAAGACTAAAAATGGCCCATTTCTTAGGACATAAGGAGAAACAGGCTCTGAGCCAGTGGAAACCAAGAAGTAAGCCAGAAAGAAATGGAAGCGTTTCTGCTTTTCCTTACTAGTTCCTTTCTGCGTTAAAAGCCAATTTCACTAGCATTTTGTCAGCCAGAGTCTTTTGTAAACAAGTATGACTTCCAAATTCTCAGAGCGGTGAAAACGAAGACTCATCAAGCTGTTTTGAGGACTGTAACCCTTAAATGCTTTTGTGAATTGTTAATACAAATTAAATAGTGTCTGCTTTTTTAAAAAAAAACAACACCAAACCATTGAGTAATGATACTAATTTTATGCAACCTGGCAATTCGTATTTAGAATGTTTAGAACATTTACTTTATCAGAATATTTGACTTATGGGAAAATTCGGTATTAAATGGGCTAAGAACTTAAACTGACTAACTAGCATCATGAAAATCCATGCACTTCAGATTTAATAGAAGTAGGTTGCCTCCCAAATCTGATCATTTATTAACTGTGTGACCTTCAGGTCCTTTAAACTCTCCATGCCTTATTTTTCTCATTTATAAATCAGGGCTAATGACATCTAATGATATCCCCAGCCATTAAGCTTAAATGAGATAGGCATGTGCACATGCCTAGCACACAGTGGCACATAAGAGACACTCCACAAATGCAGCTGCAATCATTATTATATTATCATCTTTCTTTAAGGCTGCTACTGCTAGTCGCGTGAGCTGATTTAATTTGTGATTCCTGCCTTCTCCTTCGACCAGCCTCTGCCCACCCTGGCATTCTGGCCCTACGTCTCTCCCCTGGGACCCTGGAGAGTTTTCCCTGGTTCTGTGATCAGCCCCTCCTTTCCTCACACAAAAAACAAAGAGTTGTTGGGGCGCGCCCCAGAGGCTCCGGGGTAGCGCTCCCCTCCACAGACAACCCGCCCCCTGCCCTCGTCTTGGGTTTTCCCATCATTTCCTCTTTCTCTGAGCCAGACCTGGATAAACTTGTGGTTTCCTTCCTCCAGGCTCTCTGGAGAGCTGAGTCCTGCACACTTGAAAGCCTAAATACTTGTCATTTCCACCTTGAACTAGTGGCTGACCTCACCAGACAGCCTGGGAAATGAATTAGTGTCTCTCAGCACAGCCGGACTGTGAGCAGTGACCCAACTCTCCTAAGCAACCACGGAAAACCATGAAGTGGTGGTTAAAGTTCCCTTTTGTCCCAACCCCTTTAATTATGTTGAAAACTGTGTCATATTGTTTTTGAAAAAGTTAATGAAATAGTAGGTAAAGGTGAACCAAGGAACATAATTTACTTGGATTTCCTTGCAAGCTTTTGATAAGGTCCCTCATAAAAGGCTATTAAGGAAAATGGATGACCAGAGGGCGCCGTGCAAACGTCTTTTTGGTGTATTAAAAACTGGTTAAGCTATTTTCGAAGGAAGAATCTCTGACGCAGGCTACTTCTCGGAGTGGAGAGAGGTTAATCACAAGCTGTCCCCCGTGTCAGCGTTTGACTGATTTACAAAAGACAAGAAAGCAAAGTTGGTCAAAGACGCAGAATGATGACGGTGGCATGTTGGGTGTGGACGAAGGCTCCTTGGCCATCAACCCAGAGTACAGTCCTTGGAGGGAAGAACTGGGCTGACCCTGAAGATGAACGCTCTAAGGACGGACACTTTGCAGAGAAAAGACAACACTGCTTCTCGCCTGGTGGCCCCGGTGCAGCCAGCCCTGAAGCTGGAGGGCAGGGTGTGACAACTTCCCAAGTGTCCTTCCCACCCTTCTAGCAGATGGCGGATTGCGGCCATGACAAATTAGAAATGAGTGGCATGGATGGAAAGCATTTAAGCAATAGGAAGACACCATTTCGCATGCTTCCCATTCCAAAATTGCAAGAGAATAATTCTGTGGTAAAGGAGAGCCAAAAGAATGTCCTGGGGACAAAGGCACTGAAAACACTGTGTGGGTCACTCTTGCATTTGACCAGCAGAAAGGAAACAAGTGCAAGTGTGTTTGTTGTACACTGTAGTGGCAACAGGAAGTGTTGTTTTGTTTTGTTTTGTTTTGTTTTACAAAAGAAACGAGACCTTGCTTTAAAACACCTATGATCTAACAACATGCTCATTCTCATCGTTATCACTGCTGCCATCCCTTGGCCCCTGAATATATTTTACTGTAAAATGGGACAGAAGGAATTACACAAATATCTGGATGCCGATGAGACAAAGCCCAGTTCTCTCCCAGCCTTGGCCCTCATTCATCTACGACACTTCTTAGTGAGTCTCACCCTGTGTTTCTTCAAGATCAGGAAGTTCTAAACACGGAGGTCACGCTGCATTGGGGGCAAACACTAACTGAGATTTGCCGGAATGTCTTTTCCTTTGCCTGGTCAAGTCATAACTCTGGTTCACCCACACGGTGCTCTGGACGCAGTAGGAATTCATTTATTTTGAGAGAAACAGAGAATGTGTGAGATAATAAATTGTACATAAAAATAATTGTATCAAAGAGCCCACCAACAGACCTACACAAATATAGTCACCTTAGTTTTGAGAAAGGTGAAGAAAAGGCAATTCAGTAGAGAAGGAATGATTCCTCCTAAATGGTACTGGAATCACTGGATGTCCATAGGCAAAAGGATAATAATAACAAAATGAAAAGAACCACGATACACATTATATACAAAAGTTCATTCCAAATGAACCACAGACCTAAATGTCAATGTAATTGTAAAATCGCCAACTTTCTAGAAGAAAATATGGAAGGAGACCTTGCAACGTTGGGTTAGATACAAAGTTCTTAGATACAACAGCAAAAGCACTACCCATTAAAAATTAGATAAATAAATGGTATAAAATAAATAAAATTTCAAAGCCTCAGGACCTGAGTCATAAGTGGGAATTGAAGCAAAAAGCAAACCTTTCGTTTTTCCAACCAGAATTAAGAGACATAAATTTTTTTCTCAGGAATGCAGGAAGCAGAGGGAGAACCTAACTTGAACAATGGCAGCTCCTCAGCTAACTTTGCCCCCAAATGGGTCAGGTAGAAATGAATGGCTCTTCCCTCTGCTTTCCTAGTAATTTCTGTGACTTCATAGTAATTAGCACATTCTATGGTCATTAATTGTCATAGCCTCATCCCAACGCATGCACACGGGTCCTCACTGAGCTGAGCGCTCCCCAGGGAGAGGGCCTAATATCATCGTCCGTGTCTTCCCGGAACCTAGTAGAGGGACTGAGATGGATGGGCAGTCAGCAAGCGTCCGGAGAATAAAGGAAGAAGGAAGAAGGGAGAGGGGAGCAATAAAGTAGCAGAAAGACATTGTGAGAAGAAATGAGGGGAAGGAAGAAAGGAGGAGGGAGGGAAGGAGGGAGGAGGGAGGAAGGTGGGTAGGAGGGAGAAGGG
>PVJL010007755.1:61414-74309 GCA_004026885.1 Lyroderma lyra | reverse complement strand
ACGGCCGGTCAGGCAGCTGAAGATGGTGCGCACGGCCGGTCAGGCAGCTGAAGATGGTGCGCACGGCCGGTCAGGCAGCTGAAGATGGTGCGCACGGCCGGTCAGGCAGCTGAAGATGGTGCGCACGGCCGGTCAGGCAGCTGAAGATGGTGCGCACGGCCGGTCAGGCAGCTGAAGATGGTGCGCACGGCCGGTCAGGGAGCGGAAGGTGCGCACAGCCAGTCAGACAGAATACCGGGAATCCCTGCTAAACAATTCATTCGTCTTCCTCCTCAACAAAAATTGTTTAAAAATAGAGTGTATTTGGGTGCAAAGAGTATTTAATTACCAACCTTATGAAATAATGAAATCCATGTAACTCATTCAGGTTATCATTGGTTGTAGCTGCCAGGTAGCTCAGGGCTCAGATTTGTACTCAAATCCAGGGACTACTTTTGTATGGAATTTCAAGAGTCACTGTCTCCCTTCCACCTACAGCCCTGCTCCCATTGCCTAGTTGTCTTTCTTTTATCCTACTTGGGTGATTCCATTGTGCATGTAACTTTTATGTAACTTCCCTCCAATGTTTTTGAAAATAATTGGGTAACATATTAAAGACAACGATGAAATTCTTTTATGGTAATGGTCATCACTACAGTGACAACACTGACATTTAATGTAAAATGTCAAAAAAAGATAATTCTTAAAACTTTTTTAAAAGGCTTTTCTAAAGTATATGATTTTGCCACATATTAAGCTAAAACACTTGATGAATGATAGAATATACAAATTAGATATATAATGGAATATGTGAGGTTTAAGTGTGAGGGCTGCACTGTGGGGTTTTTTTTTATTCTTTTTCTTACTAAAGCATATGTATATAACTACTACCAAGAAATCTGAATGTATCAGGAAATTGCTCATATTCTTCACCATGGCACATTAAAATACATTCTGCTTTGACTCAAGTTTTGCTAGCCAAAAAAAAAAAAAAAACATTATATATATATATATATATATATTGCATAGTTTATGCAATATGTAACACGTTCTGGGAAATGTATCATTTATTGTATATAGAGAGAAAGTATTCAGTTTCTCTTAATGGAGAGATGTATAGTGGCTTTAAACTTTTTTTTATCTTAACAAATACATAATATGAATACCTTTAATATACAAAAGGCCTTTACAAAGAAATGAAATAAATACATCACTAGAGAACTGAATAACAATATGAACTTAAAAATGGCCAGCAACCATATTTTTCACCTATTAACTATTCAGGGGTTTTTTGTGTTGTTGTTGTTTTTTTTTTTTTTGTAAATCATATACAATGTTGCTGAAGATATATATATATTACCAGCATAAGAATAAATGGGTGAGAACTTTGGGAGAGTAGTTAGCAATGTTTCCAAAAATTTAAAAATTGATTTTGCCTCAAATCTAGCAATTATGCTTCTAGAAATTTATACTAAGGAAATTCTTAACAATTTATGTTAAAATTTAGTTGTAAAAATTTTCTTTTTAACCTTTCTCATGGAAGTGGAAAATAATGGAGAAAATATTAAGAAATTAGTTATGTAAATTATGGTACATCCATGCAATAGAAAACTAAGCAGACATTAACAATGGCAGAAGTGTTCATGAAGTGAAAATATATGTTAGAAAATAGGGTGTTTAGTATGATTCCTTTTTAACCACATAGTTAATTTTTAGAAATAATCTGTGCACATGCATGCGCATACACACACATTATATATTCACGTATATACAAGAGGAACCAGTGAGTCATATTTTTGAGGGACTTTATTTTAACTAAAAAAAAAAAATCTAGTAGTATTTTTATTTAGTAGTTTTTCTCAGAAGGTCCTAATATTGCCAAACATTGTTATCCAAATTTAGCACCATAAGGAGAGCCTGTATTTTTAAGAAAATTTAATTTCAAAATAAGATATTTACTAGCCAGCTGTCCTGAGTTGGTTTTATTATAGTTGTGTGGATACAAACACTCAAAGAAACCAGGCAATCAGAGAAAATATGTTGTAGACTAATAACCTTAGAGAACTAAAAAATACAGTCAAGTAATATGTATTCATTGTGAAAAATAAAAAAAGTAAAATCACATCACCTATCATCTCACACCAAAAGGCAACTGCTGTTAATGTTTTGGAATGCAGCATTCCAGTCTTCCTGCAGTTCTCACTCTCTCTCTCTCTCTCTCTCTCACACACACACACACACACACACACACATCACACATTTTAAGACTGAAGTCATGCTGTATCCACTGTGCAGGGTTGTTCAGTATGAAAACCATCAGAACCTGGTGATGGTTGTGGTGCTCTGCCCTGAACCACTTTTGTGTACTCTCCAGGTTTCCTCCTTGACCCTCACCTGCACATCACCATCTTAGTTTTCATGATGTTCATCTGTTCAGAAAGTCTTCAGTTGCCTACAGAATTAAGCCCAGACTCTTCCAGGATCTGCCTCCAACCAACCACATCTTCCATATACCACTGTGCAGTATCACTGTGTTTTTCATCAAAGTCCTCCACATCTTTCTTTTCCAACTGTATGTTTTTACATATACTGTTCACCTTGCCATTAGCATTCTTCAAATTAGATTCTGCCTCCTCATGGAAGCCCTCCTGGACACACCAGTCTAAATAAGATCACTGTTAATTCCTTCACCAGAACCCATTTGTCAGTTGTTTGTGGCTCTCTCAGACAGTAACTTCGGTGGGACGCAGGAGCCAGCAGCTGCTGGTTTTAGGTTTGTGTAAAGTTTAGATCATCACTTCTTTCATCTCTAAAATGGCAAGGTTGGATATGAGGTATAATATGAGTAATTTGTTACTAATAATAAGTTTTGAAGGTAATTATTTCATAAGCAGGAGCTGATTCAAGGTTATTGCTATAAAATTCATAGTTCATTGAGTGGGCAAGAAAGGTACATCTCACAGATTGTGCAGCCCCTCGAGTGTGTTGCATGTGTGAGTGTCCATAAGGTATACCATGGAAGAGTCAGGGCAAAGAACCTCTCAGCTACATGATTTACAAGAAATTTTCAGTTCAAAATTCCCATTGAATTTTGTAATCTGTAGCCTTCGGATCACCTATTTCACACATTTCTCTTATCTCCTCAACTAGAATATAAATTGTCTAGGGAAGCAGTGCCCTTATAGTTGCTTGTATTCTACCCAGAGCCTCCAGCAAAATGACCTATACACAGTTTACTGGGTGGCATTTTGTCAGCATTATAACTATATTATCATGACTCAATTAAAGCTTTAACTCTGCTTTCAGGTTTCAAGAATCACTAACTCCTCTATAATTTCTAGACTCTATTACTGCCTCACCAACAGATAGTTCCTGGCTTCCGTCAACCGTACAGCACTTGGGCACCAGTCCCAGCTCCACCATGCATGGGATACTTTTGTCTGTCTGCCCTTCAGTGTCCTCATTTGTAAGAGAGAACTAAAGTAGCACCCATCTTACAGTGTGGCTGTGAGTTTTAAATGAGTTCATATATCCAACATACTTTGAACAGCACCTAGCACATAAGTACCTTGTGTTTGTTATTATTACTAGCATTGATATTATTAACACTAATATTACTGGTTTAGGATTATATCAGTTTTGTCACAATTATGCCACAGACCACTTGTATTAGTTTCCTATGTTTGTGGTAAAAAGTTATCCATAACTCTATGGCTTAAAACAACAGAAATTTGTTCCCACACAGTTCTGGAGACTAGAAGTCTAAAATCAGTTTCACTGGGCTAAAATCAAGGTGACATCAAGGCCACACTCCCTCTGGTGGTTATCTATTCCTTGCTTTTCCCACTTCTGGTAGCTACCAGAATTCCATGGCTTGTGGCTCCACTTGCTGTCTCAGTGGTCACAATGCCTTATCCTACTCTGTCTTCAAATCTCTCACTACCTCCCTCTTATAAGGGTATATGTGATTGCATTTAGAATCCAACCCAATAATCCAGGATAAATCTAACCATCTCAGTATCCTCAACCTAATTACATCTGCGAAGTCCTTTTTTGCTGTATGAGGTAACATTTATAGTTTGCAGGGGTTAAGACATAGATATCTATTGGGGGCCATTATTCAGACTACCATACCACACTAAAACTTAATGGATATAACAGTCAGAATTTATTTCTTCTTTATATATCTAGGATTTGGCCATTCTTGGATTGAGTACAGATTGACTTCACATGTTGCCAATTTTTCTGAAATCAGTGGACCTCTGGGGAATGTTCTTCTTATAGTAATAGCAAAAGCCGCATAGGGCAAGGCTGACCACACAAGCACATTTCAACCTGTTCAGGTCACATGCATTTGCATCCCATTGACCAATGCAGATCACATCAATGGGGTTACCCATCCAAATAGGCTGACCAGATGTCCTTTTTTAAATGGGATAAAAAACAATGGTACTGTCCCATTTCAAATGATACATATGATCAGGCTACTCTCACTGGGCTAAGTTCAAGATGTCAATAGGCTGACTATATGTACCATTTGAAACAGGACAGTACTGTTATTTTCTGTCCCATTTAAAACGAGATGTCTGGTTAGCCTACATCTAGGTCAAGAGGGAAGGAATGAATATTTCCTATAATTACCCTGATATGGCATTCTCTGTAAAAGCTAAGTTTGCAATTATGTACTTATTTGGTGGAAAAAGAAAATCCAGAATTTAAAGCAAAGTTATAGTAATAACTTTTTCTATGGTTTTCTATAGTTCTTATCTGATGGTTAAGTCAAGGAGCTATGTCTGTTGTGACCTTAATCTGGTCAAATAAATACATTCCTGAATATGATGATCCTGGGAGACTTGTTCCATGAGTTTTATTTAAGGAATAAATCTCTGCAGATGTGAAAACTCTTAAGACTCTTTTGGGCTTCCTACCTCCTTTTTCCATAATATAATGGCTCAGTGGATTCCATGAAGGTATGAAAAAAAAGCAAGGGTTTTCTGCCCCTTTGAGAGAAAAGAAACAGAGTATCTACTGGATTGTCTCTCAAGGAGAGACATGACCTGGAACATACCCATCAACTGCTGAGTTAAAGTAAAAGCTACATGAATTATATTATCTTATCATGACATCTTAGGCTTATGAGTTTGAATAGTTAGTTCATCTAACCAAGAGTTGGTTTCTTATACATTAGTTAGAGTCTGATTTTTGTTAATTTGAGAACTAGTATGTAATATTGACATATTTGAATTTGATAGAATTCCCCAATTTAGGTTTTTTCCTTCTTCTCATTCCCATAATGGAGGAGTTATATTATTTTCACAGACCCAGTGAAAAAAAGAATAATACAAAGTACTATTTATAGGCTATTTAAAAACTCAGTTTCATCGACTTCAAGAGAGTGAATAGGATGTACTGTATCCCATTTTCTTTAGTCACTTGATAAGATGCAGTAACACTTAGGTGTTGACTTTTGTCCGAAAAAGAAAAATAAAGCAAAAGGACAATTTTTTTGTGTGTTAAAAATCTTATAACTAGAATGAAGAGAAAAGTAGGAACTTAATTTAGGATATCCACATTTTCATAGCCATAACAGAACCAATTCAAGATGAAGATTGTACATTTTTAGTGAAACTCTTTTAATGTGAAAGGAAAATTTATTGAAAACCAGACTTTTTCATGTATCATGTTACTCATTGGTAAATTGGAAACTTTTTAAAAAAATTTTTTTAAAGTACTGTTGACATTCCATATTATATTAGTTTCAAGTGTACAGCATGGTGGTTAGATATTTATATAACTTACAAAGTTATCCCCTCAAAAAGTCTAGTACCCACCTCTCACCATTTTTTCATATTGATGCTTATTCATGCAAGACTACTCTAGAACCATCAACGTTGATTGTGAAATTACAGTAACACTCAAGAACTGTGTGGCAGCTGCTTGTATTTCTGCTTCAATGTTTCATAATTTGCTTAGTTCATCTTCACAGTTCTAACAGGATAAGCTGTCTATTTCTTTTAAGTCAGCCCTTAAACCCTAACATTACTAACCCCTTCTTGGATGTAAAACAATCCAAGGGACCTTTTTTACAGATAAGTACAATAAAGATGTTTAGTTTATTTAAAACAGTAAACATTCATTCAACAGAGGTATTTTATTACTAGGCATTCTTTGGAAGTACAGTGATGAATATAATAGAAATAGTTTTTGTAGTCATGGGGCATGCATTCAGAGGACAAGTGAGTGTATTTTAGGTAGGCTGGTCAGGGAAGACTTCTGAGGAGGTGATGGTAAGCCAAGACTTGAGGAGTGTGAAGGATCTGACTCTAAAAAAACTTAAGGGAGAAAAGATTCATGGAGGAAAATACATAAGCAAAGAGCCTGCAACAAGAAAGCGTTTGAACATTTGTAAGGCATATTAAGCAATATCACTGCAGTGTCTATACCGCTGTCACTTTTTGTCACTATTGCACATCCATTTATTCAAGGTTCAGTGCAGCAGGGTTTATGTCTATGCAACTTTATAGCAAGAATTTGGGTTTGGTTTTTCTAGAAGAACACCTAGAGGGCAGCTAGCTATAGAAGATTTCTATGATACATTGATCACAAGCTAGATGAGATGAATGAAAAAGACTTAAAAAAAAAGGGTAGGTTTTGATGATCCTAAAATATTTTTAAGTTTCACATACAGGAAGAACTGTTTAGGCAGTCTAATGCTGGTGTTTATTTGAAAAGCAGTCTGACTTTTTCTCTGAATTCAAGATATGGTCTCTCTGACTTTGCATGAAACTTCTGATTTATTATCACTGGTATATAAAAACCTATAGTTACACCCTTTTCACTATATTTTGCAGTCAAGTAATTGTGTGCATGTGTGCACACATGCGCACATGCTTGCATGTGTGCAGGTGTGTGTGTGTGTGTCCCCTGATTACTTCCAAGTGGCTTTTTACACCACCTTTTTTAGAGGAGACATCCTTACAAAGGTTTCCAATATTAACCCTTCTTAATGCCTGCCCAGGTAGGAACTGACTTAAATTCAGTCCACTCATGGGAGTTTGAGCCAAATAGAATATTTCTTCTGTCATAGCCATATGCTGTATCTGATAACTCATTTATATTTCAAAAAAATCCAGAGCTTTAGTGGGCATTTCACACATCTTTACATGGATAAGGAACTGGAATGAACACAATCTCCTGTCATTTGCAAAGTGAGTACAAAATAAGGGCTCTCTCCTACTTGTGATTGAGTCCCCCTTACCTTCTCTATAGAGCTTACATTTTAACAAGACAGACTCATTTTGTGAGCACATATTTTACCGTAAAGTAAAGAAGCCCTTTCTAAGTACAGTAGCAGCAAAAGAAGAATTTATAAAGGGAAAAGTGTTCAGTATTTCTGCACAAATACTTAAAACTTCTATTTCTAAAAAAATACAATTGTATTGCACTGTGTTCAGTTGCAAAAGAAAAAAGAGGGAGGGAGGGAGGATGGAAGGGAAGGAAGGAAGGAAGGAAATGTGATTGAAACTGGCATAGAATGTAATGAGGATTTATTTCATACAGCGAGAAGCTTGTTACTACTACTACTCTTGGATCATTTTTATTCTAAGTGTGGCTCCCCCATGTGGTTGCATGGTGGCTACTAACAATTTCAGCAGCCACATGTTTCCTCCTTCAAGAAGAGTCACTTCTAGAAGTTCTTTGACATTCTCTCAGAAAAGTGAGAACATTTGCTTTCTCAGAAATATTTAGCAAAACTCTTCTCATGTTTTATAGACCTGAACCAATAACCATGGCCAGGAAATGGTAAAAGGCAAAATCCTTAGAAATTTTTGTAAATGTAATAAAAGTTTAGCTAATTTCATATATGGAAAAAACCTTTACAAATCATTATATAAAAGTATGAATATGTGATGGACAAAAAAGGAATAAAGAGAGAATTCACAAAAGAATAAACTTACATAGCTAGTGAATTTTTAAAGTTGAATAACATTAACAAAGCATTTTAATCTTAGCAACAATATATTATTACCCTGTCAGTTTAGTAAATTTTTTGAACGATTCACATGGTAGAGTTTAGAAATGGATACTTTAATATGTGGTACTTGAAAACATAAATGGGTCACAACAGCAATTTTGTCTCTAGAATGTTGCCATAAATCATTTGTGTGCATGACTTTATATACAGTGATACTACTAAAATATTTAGCATTGCAAAAAATGGAAAATACTAATAATGTCTCACAGTAGGGAGTTGGTTAACTGAATTATATACACTTATCTTGAGTACTGTGAGGTCATTCAGAAAGCCATTCAGAATCATATCATAAGGAGGATATTTGATCACATGGGAAAATGTGCCTGATGTATTGAATAAAAAGCATTGAAAAGCACTTTATGGTTATTATAAGATCTCAATCTTGTATAAAATATGTATGTAACCATAAAAGAAAAATAAATACACTTGACTACTTAAATTCTTTTAAACAACTTCTGTATGGCAATATTCCAAAAATCAAAGATCACTGACATACTGGAAAAATATTTAAAACATCAGTGACAGAAGAATGATTTTTCTTAATTTATAAAGAGTTCATACAAATCAATAAAAAGACATACAATTAAAAGATAGAAAATAAATGCATACTTTATAAAAAGGAATTACAAATAACTGATAAAAATATAAATTTATGAAGTTTGCTTTGCAGTGTGCATCCTGCCAGCTCCAGAGAGCTCCTGAAAGTGAGCCAGGCTTATGTTGCAGTGCACTCCAGGCACAGCTCAGCACACCTCTGATAAAGGAGCAGGCTTATGCTGCAAGGTGCCCCTGCCCTGGTCCTAAGTGCTCCTGATGGAGGGAGAGGTCTGTTTCACAGCTCAGCCTGAACCCAGCATAACAGTCAACCTTAGGAAAAAAAGCAGCAACGAACAACCACACTGCCCCATCACTGAGCAGAAACTGTGAACATGGAGCCTGGTTGCTTCCCCTTTCTCTCCCCTAAATCACCATTACCCTGTGCCACAAACAAGCCCTGAGCCCTCCCCAACCATCCCTGCTCCTCTGGGAACCAGCAGGGGGGCTCAGGGAAACTAAAACAAAGGCACAGCAGCTTGTGACTCTACCGATCTCAGAGTCAGAGAATATCATCATTCACCACATTTTCCCAAAGAGGAGGCACATTGAAACCAAGGCAATTGAAACAAAGAGAAGTCTGCCCTCCAGGAAAGCTCGAGAGTGAGAAATCAAACAATCAAGAGAAAATAGTGTAAGATGCTTCAGTGACACCAACAGGAAAGTGAAAGAAAGACCTCTCTATATCTGCCAGGGGAAAACAGCCCTTATGTCCAGGAATAGAAACACATCAGCTGTAATGAACTCCCTTGCAAACAAAGCATCTCATAGAGAAAATGAAAAATCTCCAGAACAGGAACTTACAGATTTGGAACTATATGATCTAAGTGACAAAGAATTCAAGACTGCACTCCTAAAAATACTCAGAGAGTTCAGGGAATGCTGGCTGAGTGCTCGGGCCCAGATAAATGATCTCAGAAAGGAAATCTCTGAACAAAAGGAACACTTTAACAAAGAAATTGAAAATATAAAATAGAATCAAATAGAAATGCAGGAGATAAACAATGCAATAAAAGAAATAAAGCATGAACTAACTAGCATAGAAAGCAGGACCACCCGAATGGAGGAAAGAATTAGTGACATCGAAGATAGAAACATGGAGATTGAACAGAAGGAAAAAGACAGAGATTTCAGGGAAAAAAAAAAGATTTCTACAAGAACTATCTGACTCCATTAGAAGGAACATTAGAATAATAGGAATAGCAGAAGAAACAGAACAAAATTCTAATGAGAGCTTAATCAAATAGTAGATGAAAACTTTCCAACCCTATGGGAAGAGCTGAAACCACAAAGTCAAGGAGAAAATAGGACCCCTAGCTACCTGAAACCCACCAGCCCTTCTTCAAGGCACATGATATAATATATTGTCAAAAAATGTCAAAAATCTAGAACAAAGAATTCTCAGGCAGCCAAGGAAAAGAAATTATAACCTTCAAAGGAAAGCCCATCAGGCTATCATCAGACTTCTCAGCAGAACCTCTCCAAACCAGGAGGGAGTGGAATCATATATTCAAAATATTAAAAGAGAGGAACTACCAGCCAAGAATATTCTATCCAACAAAGTTATCCTTTAGATATGAAGGAGGAATAAAGACCTTTTCAGACATACAGAAGCTGAGGGAATTCTCCAACATGAGACCAGCACTCCAGGAAATACTGAAGGAGGCCACTCGACATAAAACAAAAAGCCAAAATAAATGACAAAAACTTGAGACAACAAAGACATAAAAAGGGAAGAAGTTAAGGTTTAAATTCCTAAAAGAGAATAGAAATTAAAAGTATGGTTAAGAAAAGTATGGTGTGTAGTGGCTAGGTTTTGGTGCTCTCAGTGCCACGGCCTGGGTTCGCTTCCCAGCCAGGGAACCAACAAAAAAAGAAGAAGAAGAAGAAGAAGAAGAAGAAGAAAAGGAGCCACTATATATGTGAAACTTTTCTTTTCATAAACCTCATGGTAACTACTCAAAAAAATACCAAGAACCAAGACACAGAACCAAAAATAAGAGAAAACAAAAGGAAAAATCTTAGAACATCATGAAACTAAAACAATAGATGGGAAAAAAGCAGAGAAGAAACCAAGACACTGAACAACCAAAACCAGAAGACAAAATGGCCATAGGAAATCTTCATATATTGATCATCACCCTAAATGCAGATGGACTGAACTCACCAATAAAAAGCCATGGAGTAGCTGACTGGATTGGAAAAAAAATAAACAACATGTATATGCTGTCTCCAAGAGACACTCCTCAGCCACATGGACAGAGACTCAAAGTGAAAGAGTAGAAAACAATGCGCCAAGCAAATGGCATCCAGAGAAAAGCAGGAGTACCATACTTATATCTGATGAAACAGACTTCAGGATAAAAAAAGGTAGTAAGAGGCAAAAGGGGCAATACAACAAGACATGACGCTTATCATATATATGCCCCCCAGCAGGAAGCACCAAAATTTACAAAGCAACTGCTTAAAGATCTAAAATGTGAAACTGTCAAACACACAAAACTAGCCTCAGCAAATTCAGGAAGATTGGAATCATACAAAACATATTCTCAGACCACAAAGCCTTGAAATTGGAGATCAACTGCACAAAAAAAGCAGAATAAAAAACACATATACGTGGAGATTAAACAACATGTTATTTTAAAATGACTAGATCAAAGAAGAGATTAAAAATACTTAGGAACAAATGACAATGAAAATACAACATATCAAAACCATTGCGATGCAGCGGAAGCAGTGATAAGAGGGAAATTTGTATCATTACAGGTCTATCTCAAGAAACAATGAAAAGCACAAGTAAACAACCTAACATCCCATCTTAAAGAACTAGAAAAATAATTTTAAAAAGCCCAAAGTCAGCAGAAGAAAGGAAATAATAAAAATTAGTGCAGAACTAAAAGAAATAGAGAACAGAAAAACTATAGGGAAAATTAATACAATGGAGAGCTGGTTCTTTGAAAAACAAATCAGTGATATTGACAAACCCATGGCTAGGCTCACCAGGGGGCAAAGAGAAAAAACACAAATAACCAAAATTGGAAATGACAGGGGAGCAATTATCACTGGTACCACAGAAATACGAAGAATCATAAAAAAAAATTATGAAGGAGGATGTGCTACCAAATTGAACAACCTTGAAAAAATGGACAAGTTTCTAGAAACTTATAGTCTACCTAGACTGAACCAAGAAGAACTGGGCAATCTAAATAGACCAATCAGCAGTAAGGAAATTGAAACAATCATCCAAAACCTCCCCAAAGTCAAAAGCTCAGGACTAGACCATCTCACCAATGAGTTTTTATCAGGCTTTCAAAGAGGAGCTAATGCCTGTCCTCCTCAAACTCTTCCAGAAAGTTGAAGAAGAGGAAATACTTCTCAGCTGTCTTCACAAGGCCTACATAATCCTAATACTAAAAGCCTGGTAAGGGTAACAGAAATAAAGAAAACTATAGACCAATATCTCTGATGAATACAGATGCAGAAATCCTAAACAAAATACTTGCAAATAGAATACAACAGTGCCTTGAAAATATTATACACCACGATCAAGTGGGATTCATCCAGTGAACACAAGCCTTGTTCAGCATACTCAAATCAATCAATGTGATACACCACATAAACAAACTAAAAGATAAAAGCCATATGATTATATCAATTGATGTAGGAAAAGCATTTGAAAAGATATATCGATTTTTAACCAAAACACTTAATAAAATGAGTATAGAAAGAAAACTTCAACATAATAAAGGTCATATATGACAACCCTCAGCTAATATCAACTGAATGGGAAAAAAACTGAAGCCTGTTCTCCTAAAATCAGGAACAAGACAGGGATGTCCCCTGTCACCACTGCTATTCAATATATTAATAGTACTGGAAGTTCTAGCCACAGCATTCAGGCAAGAGAAAGGAATAAAAGGCATTCAGATTGGGAGAAAAGAAGTATAAATGTCACTTTTTTGCAGATGACAGATCCTTTATATAAAAAATTCTAAAGACTCCACCAAAAAACTATTAGAAATAATAAATACAGTGAAGTTGCAGGATATAAAATCATTCTATAAAAAATGAATTACATTTCTATATACCAACAATGAAACTTAAGAAAAAGAAATGAAACAGATGTCACCCCAATAAGTCTAACAATAAAAATGAATTAAAAAAATAAATAAATAAATAAATAAAAAAGTGACACCTAATCCCAAGATGATAATAAATATTCTTCCATAAAAAAAAAAAAAAAAAAAAAAAAAAAAAAAAAAAAAAAAAAAAAAAAAAAAAAAAAAA
>PVJL010007755.1:0-61314 GCA_004026885.1 Lyroderma lyra | reverse complement strand
ATGGATTGAAAGAATCAACATAGTTTAAATGACCATATTACCCAAAGCAATATACAGATTTAACGCAATTCCCATCAATGTCCCACTGACGTGCTTTCAGGAAATAGATAAAAGAATCATCAGATTTGTATGGAACCACAAAAGACCCTGAATCACCCAGCAATCCTACATAAAAAGAATAAGGCTGGAGGCATCACATTCCCCAATTTCAATCTATACTACAAAGCATCAATATTCAAGACAGCTTGGTATTGGCAGAAGAACAGACTCACAGACCAATGTAACAGAATAAAAAACCCAGAAATAAACACACAAATATATGGACAGATAGTGTTTGACAAAGAAGAGAAAGATATACGCTGGGGAAAAGAAAACCTCTTCCATAAATGGTGCTGGGAAAATTGGAAAACCATATGGCAAAGAATGAATCTGAACTGCGAACTTGCACCGTATACCAAAATTAACACAAAATGGATTAAAGACCTACACATAAGACCTCAAACCGTAAACTACATACAAGAAAACATCAGGACTAAACTTGCAGACCTTGGGTTTAGGAAGGACTTTATGAACTCAAAGGCAAGGGAAGTAAAAGCAAAAATAAATGAATGGGACTATATCAAACTAAAAAGCCCTTCACAGCAAAAGAAACCATCAACCAGACGAAGAGGCAGCCAACTGAATGGGAGAAAATATTTGCAAACAATGCATCTGATAAGGGGCTAAGAACTTGTACAACTCAACAACCAAAAAAATCAAACAAAAATCCAATTAAAAAATGGGCAGAAGAACTGAACAGATACTTCTCCCAAAAGAGATACAAAAGGCCAACAGATACATGAAAAAATCCTCAACTTCACTAGCTATTAGGGAAATGCAAATCAAAACCACAATGAGCTACCACAATAACAAATGTTGGAGAGGATGTAGGGGAAAAGGAACCTTTATATACTGCTGGTGGGAATGCAAACTGGTACAACCACTATGGAGGACAGTGTGGAGATCCCTCAAAAAACTAAGAATAGAGTTACCATATGACCCAGCAATTCCACTTCTGAGTATCTCCCTCCCAAATTTGAAAACTTTAGTCCACAAAGATATATGCACCCCAATGTTCACCGCAGCACTATTCACAGTGGCCACATCATGGAAAGAGCCTAAGTGTCCTTTGAGAGACAGCTGGATAAAGAAGCTGTGGACATATACATAATGGAATATTACTCAGCCATCAGAAAGGATGAAATAAGGCCATTTATGACAACATTGATGGACCCTGAGGCCATCATGCAAAGTGAAATAAGCCAGACAGAAAAACCATGAACTATATGTTTTCACTCATATGTGGAACACAAAGCTGAAAGCAACAAAGAAACAAAAACTCAGTGGTTAGTGGTTATCTGAGGGTGTGAGGGGAGGGATAGAAGAGAAGGGACAGGGTCTCAAATACCTGGTGATGGAATGAGAACTGACTCTGGGTGATGAACACATAACACAACACATAGATGATGTATTGTAGAAGTGTACACCTGGAACCTATGTAGTTTTTACTAACCAACGTCACCCCAATAAATTTAACAGTATGTTTATATGTATGTGTGTGTATGTATATATATGTATATATGTTAATAAATAGATTCTAGAGTAGTTGAAATTTTAATCATATTTTCGTTGACATCCATTTTAAATCTATTCTGACTTGATTGGTATATAATTAAGAAACCTCAATTTTCAAATATTGTTATAAAACATTTGTTGGGAGAAAACTAGATTAGGTAGTAGGTTTTTTTTAACAGTTTAAAGTACAAGTATTTTCAGTAGTAAAGATAGTTATAGCTATGTGTGCATATATAAAACCTAAACATCACTCAGCAAATCTAGCATTTTATTGTATCCATATTTTTCTCTAAATAGTAACATTTCTTTCTGTATCACCACATTATTCTAGCATAATCTACTTACTATTCTGATCATATGTATCACCTGTTACTGTGATAAACCAGGTACCCAAACAACACAGTTGTATTCTTTTTTATTCTTTCTGTAATTGAGTTATAACCAGTCATGATCTTCATAGTTATTTAATCATATGTTCAACTTGTGCTGTGTAAACTTGAACTATAAAAAATTATCTGTCCTTAATAAGTGTGCATTTTCTTATCATGCCATTCCTCCATCACTTACAGTCTAAGACAGGAAAATGAAAAGAGAGAGCATATTTGGTATTTACCCTGAGTAATCCATGGGAACTTTTCTTTTTTTTTTTCGGTTGGTTCCAGGAAGTGAACCCAGGCTGGGTGGTGAGAGCACCAAAACCTAGCCACAGCTGATAGTTTCTTTAAGTCATACATTAATGTATTTTTTGACGGCAAATGCTTGGCTTTGGGAAACAATCATTTTTCAGACTGTGAACTCTGCTTCTACAGTGGAATGCAATTAATGTGCACAGATCTTGCTAGTAGCCTGGTTCTAGTTGTAGGCAATGGGTTTTGTGTAAAACCAGTGTTCTTCAATATATCCACATATCCCAACATGCCATCAGTTACCCTTACTTACTGTGACAGTGGTACTGCATGAAGATGCTTCCTGGTGAGGGACTTCAGAATCTTGGGGGAAGGGGATTATCTCAAAAAGTTCCCATTTCCATAACATTAATATATGATTTAAAGAAACTTATATCAACTCTATTCCCTCCTTTTTTATAGTAAATTATTAGTAAGAGAAACATACAACAGCACTATGTAAATAACATGTCAAGAATAACTGCTTTTCAAAGAAAAAAAGAAATGAACAAACAAATAACCCATGGACACAATCAATAGTTTAATGTTTATTTGGAGTGGGTTAGGGAGGGGAGAAAAGGGAGGGGGTGGGAGAGGAGGAGGGAAGCTAAATATAAGGTGATGGAAAGAGAAGTCACAGTAGGTGGTGAACTTATTATACATCAAGTTGACAATGCACTGTAGAATTGTATGCCTGAAACCTATGTAATCCTTGCTAACAGGTGTTACCCCAATAAGTCTAACAATAAAAATGAATTTAAAAAAAAAAATAACTGCTTTTAAAATATCTGTTTTTAAGTATGTTAAGTGTGTAACACAAGGCCTAGCACATAATAGTGAAATAATGTTTTCTCTCCTTTCCCTTAGGGTTAATAACAGTAATCAGGTGAAAATCAAAGATAGTGGTTGTCAGTCTATCTGCACTTTGGATTGGAAAGAAACTTTGAAATGACATTTTTAAATTTGTGCTCATTATCAGTAGCTGTTATGATAGAATTTATAAGAGCACACTGCTTGTACTCTTATAAATCATCAGTGTGCATCCTTGCTTTACAGATGACATACTTGAAGCCTGCAAAGTTTGACTGCCTGGTTCCCCCAGTAGTCCATGGGGAATGCTTGCCTCTCCCTGGAGGTCACGACTCTTTGACTCTACCCTCAAATAGTGCCAGCCAGGGAGCTGTCCCTCTGGGCAGTGCTGGACTTCTTGAAACAGCCTCTCTCCGTAGTGGAGGAATTCAAGCTTTGTTAATGGAGGTTTACACTGTGGCGTTTGACCAGATCTAATTTTTTAAGGGGTTAGTTGTAGTTGTTTCCCAGTTATCTCTTAGACATTTGGGTTTTCCTAGGACATCATCGATGCCCCCCATTTTCCTTAGTATTCCCTACAGAAACCACAGGTATAGTAGGAATTTGGGAAATGCTTGTGGAATCAACCAACACTTAAAATTATGCTTATGCCAGAGTGGCATATTTTGGAATAACATATCTTGACCTCC
Organism: Lyroderma lyra; assembly: GCA_004026885.1. Taxonomy (NCBI): domain Eukaryota; kingdom Metazoa; phylum Chordata; class Mammalia; order Chiroptera; family Megadermatidae; genus Lyroderma; species Lyroderma lyra. Next base: position 57,536 of record PVJL010007755.1, on the reverse strand, counting down.
TTAAAAATGAATGAATGATTTCTGTACAAAGGATTCTACAGTCAAATACGTTTATTTTTTAATTCTGTTGAACAAAGTTAAAATTAGTTTATTTACATAGAATTTATCAGAACTTTTAATATGGTAATGTGCTTTAGTAGTCTCTGAAAAGAAATTGCAGTATGCAGCTTTCCCAAACTTACTGAAAGTGGAACCCTTTTTTTTCAGGGAGCATTTCAAAGGCCCTGCATCCCACAATTCACTTCAGAACTCTATATAGACATCAACATTAGACTGCACCTTTGGCTCGTCCTTCCAAATATCAGTTATTATCTGTGTTTTTGAGCAATCTAAGGAACCATTCAAAATTGAGATCATTTGCAAGCATCCAAAGCAAAGGTGTACTGCTATTATCTGTAAAATTAAGGAATCCTGTGTCAAAAATAATACTAAGAACCTACAAATTATATCCACTGGGTATTATTTTCTTCTTAGTACATATTAAACTTTTATTCTTATTTTAAAAATCACCAGGATTTTAAAAATAGCACCACAGGTTTTTATTCATTTTGTCCCTCAGAGATATTTGAGTTGAAGAAGAATAACTCAGGAAGTTTTTCTGTCTTTGAGTCTTTCTTTAAAATAACTCCTAGAATGAGCCAAGCCTTCATTAATCAATCAAGAAATAGCCCAAATAGGATACAGTTGTCATATTCTAATTTCATGGGGTATGTGGACACCAAAGATAGATTTTTGTGTATTTTACAGTTTGCTCAGAATTCAACCTGGTACCTAAATAAATTCTCTTTTTTAAAAGGATTTCTGAATGTTTTATTTTTTTTTTTATTTTTTTTTTATGTGGGTAGTTCTCTGGCTGGGAAATGAACCCAGGCCACAGCGTTGACAGTGCCAAAGCCTTAAGCCACTACACCACCAGGGAACTCCCTAGGATTTCTGAATGTTTTAGATGGTAGATATAAAGAAGAGTTAGCACATTTGTCACACAAGGATAAAGCCCAACTGTCCCCTGACCAGGTGGTAAGCCACCTTGGCATGAGATGGAGGTGGGTCTGTGTGTTGAGAAAACAGTAGGCATTAGATGGAGATGGGTCTGTGAGTTGAGAAGGTCATAGGCATTTTCAGACAAGGCCAAAACTTCTCTAGATACCTCATTAGATCTGCTCAAATGCCCAAACACTTGACTACAATGCTGTAGTTCTACATCAAAAATCGGTTTTGAGAAAACCTTGGCCTGAGAGATTTTAAAGATGAATTACCAATTTTGTACTTCTTTATTAAGAAAACAAACCAGACAAAAGAAAGCAACCACTTTAGTACAATTCCACAGTGTTTACTTTTGAACAAGATTGAATCCCAAAAAGCTCATCAGATTGACTTAAAGTGTTGGCTGGAGTAATTTTATTTTCATTTGTCTTCAAAACAAGTACAATTTGGGTTTTGATAGAGTACATGTTGTCTGGGCTCCTGACCGTAATTGACCAAGAGGTGCAATTGCTTCTTGAAGTTAAAGTTACCAGGGGGTTGTCAAATCATGGCATCATAGTAAAGAAATCATTAATAGGCAACAGTTGTCTGCACAAAAGAATTGCTAAGCCAGTGAATCTGGACAAGGCCATATATAAAATGTTTGAGTCCTAAATGAAGTTTCACAAATCAACTAACTTGGCAAGTTAGCCTACCAGACCAAGATAAAACAGCTTAGGGGTGATCATTTCTAAATTACACTCCACCAGGCATACACCACTCCACACACACACATAGTTAAGTTCACCAGGACAGCTTATGATCAGGCTCATGTATGCTTTTTTTCTTTTTGTCTCTGTTTTTATTTTAATGGTTTCACATTTGTGAAACTAAAGATTTGGTTACTTCATTAATTCTTAATTTCCCCCTAGGTCATCTCAAAATGCTATTAACTTATTGGTAAAATTAAGGAATTTTGTGTCAAAAATTATACTAATAACCTACAAATTATACCCACTGGGCATTATTTTCTCCTTGGTACATATTAAACTTCTATTTTTGTAAAAAAAAAAAAAAAAGAAGAAGAAGAAGAAAAAAAAGAAAAAACAAAAGAAAAATCACCAGTATTTTAAAAATAACACCTCAGGTCTTTATTCATTTTGTCCCTCAGAGATATTTGAGTTTAAGAGGAATAATTCAGGAAGAGTTCTCTGTCTTTGAGTCTTCCTTTAAAATTACTCTAGAATGGGCCAAGCCTTCCTTCATTAATCAGTCATGAAATAGCCCAAATAGGATGCAGATGTTATATTCTAATTTGATGGGGTATGTGGATACCAAAGAAAGATTTTTGCATATTTTATAGTTTGCTCAGAGTTTAAGCTGGTACCTAAATTGTCTTCTTCCACAACTCTTTAGCCACCATTAACAGTGAGAACTCTGCCAGAATAACTACATGAAGAACTTAAGGTTAGAAATAAAAGAAAAATGTTTCTCCCAAATGTTGTCTCTAGGCGTGGAGGATCTTGGAAAGCTAAAATTTTGACAGATTCTGGTTGTGGAAGCCAAGAGAATATCCATTCAGAGCATAGGCAGAAAGGACTCAATACCCATAATGACTAGAAAAGAAAAAAAAAAAAAGGTATGGAGAATGAGACAAAAAAAAGGAAAGCTGACCTGTGTGTAATTCTAAGACTAAACTGAAGAAAGGCAATTGACCTACTTCTTAATTGAGTATAACCTAAAATCCTACATTTTTTGCAAAGTGTATCTTTTACTTTAATGACTGCCAGATGTTGCTTCAAGAGGCCTGGCCACTAAGAAGGTATGCACCAGAGGAAAACAAGGTAGAATTAAGATGCATTATAAAACCTCTGGTTAAACATGACAGATTGTGTTTATATCTACTCCCTCTCAAAACCCCTAAATGAGCAGTAAGGGATAAAAATTGGAGAAACCCTCAAGGACAAATAGGACCATCCTGGAAACAATAGCAAACAAGAGGCGTCAAAATAATTTTGAAGTAAGTGAACATGTGGTTGCTCCCCCAAGCAGGTAGAGAAGCTGAAATCTAAGTGCCTGTAGAGAAGGCAGACATGCAAGCCAGTTCACCAAATCACAGGGCTCTAGAAAGATTCAGGAGTGGGAGGGTCCAAGTACCTCTGTAGGTAGGGGTCAGGAGTAGAGCTGAAAGAGCAGGTTGGTTGAAAATCTGTATAAAAACCAATTAGACACCCAGGTTTCCTCCCAGGCCTCACAGAGCCAGGTGCCTACCTCAGCCTCATTCTGATAGAAGACAACAAGTTTACTCTGAAGAAGTTGAACCAGAGAAGCTCTAGCCTTAGAGACACCAGGCATGGTGAAGGCAAGAGGTCAGGCACCATACTGAAACTAGGGAAATTAAGTGGAAGTCTAAATACTCAAGATTCCTCCCATCCCTGTCACTCAGAATTCTGGTAACAAAGAGAAATACTAAGATATGGATGTTCAGGACCACCCCCAGAGATGGCTCCCACCTAATAACCCTATAGTAAAGTTTACCATTCATATGACACATACACAGAGCTTCTGAACAGCATTTAACTCTTCAGTGAATGGATGGCTAAGGATCCCCAGACACTTGAGGAAGGCCTTTCAAATAAAAGGCTGAGACCAAGACAAATGGAAGAGGGGATTTAGAGATAACAGACACAGTGCAGTGAACAGTGTAAAACCATGATTCATATACTGAGGAAGGATGAGGTGTTACTTTTTGTAAAACTTTTTTTTATTATTATTAAATTTGTTAGGTTGACATTGGTTAGTAAAATTATGTAGCTTTCAAGTGTACAGTTCTATAGTACATCATCTATGTGTTGCATTGTGTGTTCACCAGCCAGTCAGTTGTCCTTCCATCACCATGTTTGACCCCCTCTTCCTCCTCTACCATTCCCTCCCCCACCTTACCCTCTGGTAACTACTAACCTATTGTTGGTGTCTATGAGTTTTTGTTTCTTTGTTTATTTGTCTTGTTCCTTTGTTGCTTTCAGTTTTATATCCCATATACTCATATGAGTGAAGTCATATGGTTCTTGACCTTTTCTGTCTGACTTATTAAACTTAGCATGATGATCTCCAGGTCCATCCATATTGTTGCAAATGGCAATATTTCATCTTTTCTTACAGCTGAGTAATATTTCATTGTGTATATGTACCACAGCTTCTTTATCAGTCATCTATCAAAGGGTACTTTTGGTTGTTTCTGTGTCTTGCCACTGAATAGTGCTGCATTGAACATCGGGGTACATACAAGGGCTATCTAGAAAAAAATCCAGCCATAAATGCCTCTATTTTTCATATCACATGCCTGAATACTTTCCAGACAGCCCTCGTGTATCTTTGTGGACAAAAGTTTTCATATTTTTTTTACTAAATGCCCAGATGAGGGATTGCTGGGTCATGTGGTAACCATATTCTTAATTTTTTGAGGAACCTCCATACTGTTTTTCATAGTGGCTGTACCAATTTACATTATCACCAGCAATGTATGAGTGTTTCTTTTTCTCTACAGCCTCTCCAACACTTGTTATTATTTGTTGTGTTGATTATGGTCATTCTGACATGTATGAGGTGGTATCTCATTGTGGTTTTGATATGCATTTTCCTAATACCTAGTGAAATTGAGCATTTTTTTCATATATCTGTTGGCCATTTGCATGTCTTCTTAGAAGTGTCTGTTCCGGTCTTCTGCCCATTTTTTAATTGGATTGTTTTTTTGTTGTTGAGTTGTATGAGTTCTTTTGGGGGGTGGTTATTAGCACCTTATTGGAGATGTTGTTTGCAAATATCTTCTCTCATTCACTTGGTTATTATCTCTTTGGTTGATGGTTTCTTTTGCTGTGCAGAAGCTTTTTAGTTTTAGTCCCATTCATTTATTTTTGCTTTTATTTCCCTCGCCTTTGAGGTCAAATTCATAAATTCCTCCCTGAACCCAAGGTCCATAAGTTTAGTACCAGTGTTTTCTTCCATGAACTTTATTGCTTCAGGTCTCTGATTTATTTTGAGTTACCATATTTTTTTGTGTAAAAAGACGATGCTTTGGTCTAAAATTGTTAGACCAAAAATTCAAAGTCGTCTTATACATGGAAATAACCAGTTGCGAGGGTTTCTTAATGTTGGGTTAGAAAAGGAGGGGGCATCTTATACACAGAAAAATATGGTAATTTTGGTATATGGTGATAGATCGTAGTTTAGATTCATTCTTTTGTACATGGCTTTCCAATTTTTCCAGCACCATTTATTGAAGAGGCTCTTTTTTCTCCATTGCATGTTTTTGGCTCCTTTGTCAAAGATTATCTGCTCATATATACATGGGTTTATTTCTGGGTTTTCATTTCTATTCCATTGGTCTGTGTGTCTGTTTTTCTGCCATTACCATGCTGTATTGATTATTTTTGCTTTGTAGTATAAATTGAAGTCAGGGAGTGTGATGCCTTCTCTTTGTTCTTTTTTTATAGGTTCACTTTCGCTATTTGGGATCCTTTATGATTCTATACAAATCTGATAATTTTTCGTTCTATTTCTTGAGAAAAGGTGCTTGGGATTTTGATGGGGATTGCATTAAATCTGTATATTGCTTTGGAATATGGCTGCAAAAAATGTTTTAAAAGGGAATGTGTGGAAAACAAGAATAAGCTCTTGAAAATGGAAAACAATAGCTGAAATGAAAGATTCAATATCAAGTTTGGAAAATGGAGTTGAAAACATTCATTTATTCTACAAATACTATTGAGTAGCTACTGTATTTTTGGTGTTGTTCTAGGCAGTGGAGATTCATCAGTGAGCAAAAGAGACAAAGAACCCTGGTCTAATAGAGCTTAAATTTCATTCGGGGGAGAGCATAAACAATATCGTAAAATATAAATTACATGATATGTTGGAAGTGTTAAGAGCTAGAGGCAAGAGAAAAAAATAGAGCATGGTGAGGAGAATGGAGAGGACCAGGAGAGAAGGATAAATACAAGTTGAAGTTTTAAGTAGGGCCAGTCTCATTAGGAGGGTGACAACTGAACAAAGACTCAAGAGAGCTTGAGGAAGTTTGCCATTTGATTCCTGGGGAAGATCCAGAAGGACAGCTAGCTCAAGGCTCTAGAGGGTGCCTGGCCTATGCAGGGTACAGCAGGGGGCCCAGTGTGGTTAGAGTGAGAGAACAGGGGGAGGTGAGGTCAGGAGGTTACAGTATCAGATCATGTGGGCCTTGTAGGCCACAAGCAGGACTTTGGGTTTCACTCTGAGGAAAGTGAAGAGCTATGGCAAAGTCTTAAGTAGAGAAGTGACATGATCTGACTTTGGACTTAAAAGGATCACTCTGGCTGCTTGGTTGAGAATTGACAATAGGGAGTAAAAGTATTCAAAGGAATTGGATCCAAAATTTAATAGCGAGGATGCGTGCAGTGTTGCTCTAATGTTCAATCTTTATACGTCTGTTTTTACCTCTGAGACGGTCTATTTGCCTCTGTCCTCTTTTCTACCTAAGAAATGACTTGCTTGCCCTCTTCTTTGTCAGTCTGTTCTCTGCCTTACATCTTCTGTTTAATTTCCCCTCCCAGGTCCCTTTACTTCCCTTTCAGCTTTCAACTTTCACTCTCTTACATCATATCCTAAAGCATATAATGCTGGTTGGTTCTACTTTTAGTGTTAATATTGTTTTGATGAGGGCCCTTTTGGCTTTCTTGTTTTTTGCTGAAACTCTATCCAAACAAACATTTAGCATTTGCTTCTTGAATATTACATTTAATTTTCTGCTTTATGATGCTTTACCATCAGGCAGAGTCCTCAACAGAGGTAAGCTTTGTATGAAACTGAAAAACCCAACAGTTTAAGTTGTTTTAAACAAAGAGGGAAATGGAAAAATCTGTTTTTATGCCTTCAATTCCAACCTGCATTTCCTAGTGGGAAAATCAACACAAACCTCCCACACACACAGACACACAAACGTTTATGGGAGCATATCTGTTTAAACGAAATATGCTTAGTTTAAAAGGAAAAATACATGAATTATGTTTTGCACAGAATTATTTTCCTCTGTAGTTTTACAATGCCACTTTTTCTCCAATGTTAAAATGTAAAGTCTAAGGGACTTCTGATAAAGTTGATATAACTGAAGGTTCACAAAATTCCTTGCCCCCAAATTTGCTGAAATTAATAAAAATACAAAAATAACAAAGAACATGCCATCAGCCCTGGAGCTAAGAAAATATCTCAGTTTCATACCGTAAACTGAGAAATGTCATCTAGAAAAAGAAAAACTGGACCAAATTGAAAGAAGTTGCTAAAAAAATCAATACGTTTTTCAAAGAGACGACTAGAAGGTGGAGAAGTACAAAGAGGGAACTTTGAGAGGTCTCACTCCTTTTGAAGATTCTGGCATTAAGTATAAAGGTATACCAGAGGGAAGGCTTGGAATAATCAGACATCCATTGGGGATCCTTTCTTCCATCAAAAAGACTTCCTCCGGCAAGAAAAGTCAAGAACGTCTGCCGTCTCTCCTACCTCTGATATATCAATACATGAGCAAGGAATAGGGGAAGGGTCTACTAGGAATAATTATTACAACCAAACCAAGAAAAGGCCCAATAAGACATGGAAAAAAGGAATACTTGTCCCCAACAAGCTAGAAGCCTGCAATACACCCCAGACAGTGAAGCAAACATCTAATGCATATATTTCATTTGTATTAAGGAAGAACTCAGTGGCAGCTACTTAAAGACCCAGCTCTTTCCACTTCTCTTGGGCAGCTGAAAAACTAGATAAGTCATATAAATCATAGGCATTCAGTCCATATTATCAGTAAAAGAATAATACCCAATCAGACACTATTTATGGTAAATGGTATGCTGAGAAGGAATGGCTCACATTCATTAAGGAGTTTCCAGGTCACACTGACATGTGACTAAGGCAAAAAATCTGCACATGCCAAAAATAAAAACAAAATTGTATCATAGTTACTGAAGACAAAGATTTCAAATAGTTTCACAACCACTGCACATTAAGTTCTAGCTACCCACAGGCACTATTTTAAGTGTTTCATGTATATTAAGTCCTTTAATCCTCAGAACAACACTACAAAATAAACACCATTATCATCCCCATTTTATAAATAAGAAAACTAATGCATGTGGGGCTAAGAAGCTTGCCCAAGTTTCCCCAGCTGATGAAAAGTAGTGTTAGGATTTGAGCACAGGCAGTCTGTCCAGAGCCTGTTCTCAGCTACTCTGCTCTTGTGCATAGACTATAGGCACTCCTCACTTAATGACCAAATTCCATTCCTACGACAGAATTAAGTGAATTGGTCGATGAGCAAGGAGCTTAAAAGCAAAATGCCTTGTGGTGTATCATGCCGCCATAGGTGTGTATTTTTCAATAGCTGTCACACAACACCACATTTATAAACAAAATATGTAGTCTTGCGTGACTGTGAACCATGAGTGTTTCCCAAGACTCACACAGACGGAGAAAGAGGATTCCCCATGCTCGAGAACTGGTCGAGCAGTCATTAAACAGGTCATTAAGTGAGGAGTGGATGTATTTGAAGTCTGACTTTAGTGCTTCTTTCTCTTTTCTATGTGCAGATTTTTTGCCTTAGTCCTGCATTGGTGTGACCTGGAAGCACTTTAATAAAATGAGGCATCAATCCTCAATGTGCCATTTGCCCTAAAAAACTGACATTTCAGGCAACTGCTTTGTGCTCTCAAGGAACTTAAAGAGAATGGGAATGTACTATCTATGCACCCTTTTTTGGAATCTACTAGAGGGAGGAAAACCAAGAAAAAGAATGACATAAGCTCCATAATCAGGGATCTAGCATGGAAGAGTAGTTTTAAAAGTCCCAGCACAGGAACAGTGCAGTGGCCTAACGAGCATAACAACATGGAATATCAAAGGAAAAGGTTTAGTTGATGTGCTTGATAGTTGAAAAATTACTCTTATCATTTTATGGGTCTGTTAGAGCATTTGGCAGAAAATTAGCAATAGGTGTATAGAAAATAAAGCAGACTTTTAAAATGAGATAATTAGTAACTAAGTAAAAACAAATTTGTGTGACAATAATGGAAGAGTAGTCAGTATACTCCTTAGCACAGTGATGAACCAAATTTATATGTAATATAGAATATATACATATTTTATGTAAGTTACAGTTAATGAAATATAAACACTATCAACTTTAAATTTTTAAATGTAATTATTATTGGGATGATAAAAGGGAAGAGTATGGTGAGAGAGCTAAATCACCAACTTCTGTAATTTGGATAGTGTCTAAAAGGATCAACTGAGAAATAACTATGTATATTATTTGTAAACACTGGATGAAGCAGTTAAAATAGTCTGTGTGGAATGAGACCATGTGGGGAGGTAGGGTTAGTGGGGAAGGGAGAGGGCTTCTGTCTTTTATATAGCATTTTTGTACCATTTGATTTTTCAACTATACAAAACCTAAATAAACTGAGAACACAAATGAAACTTTAAAGGTTGTCAAATGAAAACCTATGCATTAAAAAGCACTTACTTATAAAACATTTTTTTCAAATTATGAAAGACTCTAACCAAAAACATTTTAATAAAAAACTGTATAAAACACATTTAAAATTAAAGATTTGTTTCCTATATAGATGTGGCTCCCGGTAGTTTTAATTTCCTTCCTTAAAAAAAAAAAAGGCAACCAACAGTATGAAACTGTAAAAATGTGTTTTCTTTAAGAAATTGAATCACACACTTGTACCCTATAATTGTATTCTTTTAGTTTTTCAAGATACTAAAAAGGGACATTAATTTTAGCACTCAGGTAGAGGGGTAACAAAGCCATCTGTGTGATGGATTTGGCTACAAGGAAGAGAGCCATTTTCATTAAAAAGGGTTTCTGTACTGATGCCACATGCAGTGATGAGTTAGTTTTCATTGCCTCATTGGCTTTAAATATTCTGTTTATATGTGAACTCTAGGCTCCCAGTGGCTCCTATGTTATGTTTCCATTCCATACCAATGGTTTTTCCTGACCTGTTAGTTCCTCTATGTAGTATGTAAACAAATGTATCTTTACTGTGCAGCAAGCTGAAAAGGAGAATAATGCAAACATGGTGCCAGTTTAGGAATCTTCATGAAGACCTAAGATGACTAAATAAAAGAGACATTGCATGAGTTTTTCTGAGAGAAACTAATGGGCACAGGTGGGGATTTAAGAAAAAATAAAAGAAACCTGAGAGAGTTGGAGAACTCTTACAATAGGCTTTGAACTACAAGTGGCAAATCCTGGTCCTGAGAGGCCAGATACCATCAATATAAGAATTGGAACAGTCATTTAAGGAGCAGCAGTAAATGTCAGCTGAGCATGATGGCAGTGTGTACAAAGAGTCTATCAGAGAAAGCAACTAGAGTAATTTAGGGTGTTAGAGACTGTAGAAGCAGAAAGAAGAAGGGGTTTATACTGGAAATACTGTGGAAGAGTTAGGTTGGTGGTGGAGAGTACAGGAGAAGAGCCAATGATGAATTGAAGGTTAACATCAATTTCTTTATACTTTAAGATTGAGAGATTGAGAAGTATGAGAACCTGGACAAATACTCTTGAAAAAAGTATAAATATCTCTGATTTCCCCATGCTTGTATAAAACTGTCATTGAGACATTTATATATTGTCTAATTAATTTTTGAGCACTAAAAAAATTTTAACAAAAATTCATATGGTATTAGTCATCTGTTTTACCTTTTCCCCAGGAATACATTTAAATTCTTGTGAGTTTGCACAACACCTGGGAGAGGGGATGCATGAGCCATGTATAAGTCAGTTTGTAAATCTATTGTGATATTACGCTCGTGGCCAGTGTATATAATCTATGTAAAACTAATTTTCATATGAGAACTATAGATGTTGATGGCTTTGGACTGTGACTTATCTTGTTTCCTTTCAACATTTTAAAGATATTTATTGAAGGGGATTTGTATTTTGGCTTTCTTCTTTTACCATAAAGTTAAAACAGGACTCTGCTTAAAACTCAGCACACACTCCAGTGTATGTAATGAACCGAGACACAGCCGAAACAAAATGACCAACCTGACTCTTGTCGCCATCTGTTGGTTGCAAGCAGAATTGACATGGTTAGGCTCTGGCTTATTTTATTGACACATGCCAAGTTGCCCAGTTCAGTTTATAAGTAAAGGAATGTCTGTGATTTCAAGCTTATCGACTAAACAGCCAGTCAGCAATGTTTCCCTTTTCTTTCCTCATTGTGAAGGTGTGGCGGGGCACTCTGGCCCGCATGCGGTATAAGAGGACCAAGGCAGCTCTCACAATTATCAGATACTACCGGCGCTACAAAGTGAAGTCATACATCCATGAAGTGGCCAGACGCTTCCACGGAATCAAGACCATGAGAGACTATGGGAAGCATGTGAAGTGGCCAACCCCTCCTAGAGTTCTTCACCGTTTCGAGGAGGCCCTCCAAGCCATTTTTCATAGGTAAGAACTTGTTAGTATGTGCTGTGTCCATTTATGGCCACTCACATAATATATAATACAGTCACAAATCTGAAACTATGATAGTGGCTCGGCTATTTGCTGTTATAACATTTGCTTTTACCTTATGTCTCCAGTTTTTTAGATTTCGCTTTCAGAAGCCATCTGTTTCCCTCTCAAAATTATAGAACTGTCCATTTATTTTTCCAGTAACAACAGACAACAGTATGCCACAACCCCTCGATCAAGCCATATTTCAGATAAGCTATTGTCATGTAGACTATTTTCTTTCATTTGCAAAAACTAACTATTAAAATTACCACACATAACTCAAACTAGAAGTCTGTTAATCCTTTCAGAGCAGCGGTTGTCTATCCTGCTTCCCCTTAGATTCACGAGGAGTTTATGATCATACCGCTACCCATACAAACAACCAGTAAGGTACCTTACATAACCTTAGCAAAGTTATGTCTGTACGGTGCTGCCAATGTAAGGACACAGTGGCAAGTTCCTACACTTAATTGTCAGATTTGGGGCACAACGACAGCTCTGATGGCCATTCCAGGAAAAGAGTTCCGAAACTGATTTGGAGGGTGGACTAGGTGCTGGCATCAGTGCATAGCTTCTCAAGGAGAGTACTTCGAAGGTGACTGTAGTGATACAGCAATGAGGTATGTAGCACTTTTTCTAGGATGAGTTCACAAAATTAATTGTCCAACCTTGTACATACATACATGAAGTAAACATCCATGTATAATTTGATACCTTTCCAAACTGATCTTCATTTTTTTATAAACTGCCCTAAGTCTGAGTTTGTAGTTATATATAGCTCCTTTTTCCTCCTTTTCTTGAACTTATTTGTTGCCAGTATGCACCGGATATATATTTAGCTGTATCTTGGATGCAGCTATCCAGTCACATAAACTAAGCTAGTAATGGTCCTCAAATGTGGTCGTTTGGTGTCATGGTACACCATAAGAGCACTATGAAGTAATTGAGATATTGGATGTAAATTGATGGCACATGTCAAAAGAGAAAGAAAAAAAAACTTTTTCATTTATATCTCATTTGCTGCTTCTTTTTTTGAAAAAAGAAATTGCCCATTAAAAGAAAAAAACTACAGAATTCTTGAAAGCAAAAGTACCTCAATTCTCAGATAAAATACTATAAATGTTAAAGTATTGGCAGCCTATTTAATGCACAGATAGATTTTTTTAATGAAGTATATTCTCTATAACCTTCATTTTTGACATAATCTAAAAAGTAATTAAATCACCCAGAATACATACTCAGTTTTAAAAAGTGAAATAATAAAAAAATATATAGGATATAAAGTTGTATCCTTTATACGTCCTCTTGTCTTTCTTCACTTTCTTTCTTTCCCCTGAGATAGCTACTCATTAACAGTCAGTTTCTATCCATCTAAATCTTTGTCTAAGCATTTATAAACACCCACATGATATATTGGTTAATCATGTTCAAGGTTACCAAACCCTGAAACCTGTGTTCATATTCTAGCTCTGCCACTGACTAGCTGTGTAACCTTGGGCAAACTAGTTAACCTCTCTGTGCCTTAGTTTCATTTTCTGTAAAAGAACCCTAATAGTAGTACCTACTCATAGGGTTGTTGAAACGATTATGAGTAATATATATAAAGCATTTTAGATAGTGCCTACCATATAATCACTTTGGAAATGTTTGCTCAGACTGTGAGTGTGTGTATGCAATGAGAGTCACATATCATTTGGACATTTTTCCCTCTATTTTTCACACAGGCAGGATTATATGTATTAGGTTATATGACTTGACCTAAAAATACATCTTGAAGAATCTGTGTAATATTTTTAATGGCTGCAAAGAATTAATTGATTTTTATTATGTTGCACTGTGGCCTGTGCAATCTTCTTTTTAGATTTTGAGGTTTTATGTATGGCCTAGAATTGATTAATTTTTGTAAAATTTAGTTTATTCATTCAACAAATATTTACTTAAGACCGACTGAGTCATAGGCACTGACCTAGATTCTAGGGATGTGGTGACAAACAAGGAAGATACAAAAGAAAGTCCCAGCCATCTTAGAGCTTACTATATTTTGTCATGTATAATACGCATATTTTACCCCAATTTGTGAGGGAAAAATAAGGGTGCACACTATATTACACATGGGTAGTACTAATTCTGTGTCTATATAAATGTTTTTAATTCTTTTATTTATGCTTATGCATTAAAAGTATAACTCTACAAATCAATAATGATATCCATATGTAAAATAATACCCTGGAATATGATAATTGGGGGGGGTTTTATATAAAAAATTTTATACATAAAATTTCTTGTACCTTGTATCTGTTCTTGTGTTTTGTAAATTTTTTATTTTACATTTATTTTTATTTTTCAATTATACTTGACATACAATATTATGTTGGTTTCAGGTGTGCAGCATAGTGATGAGACATTTATATAACTTACAAAATCCTTATTCTGATACATCTGGTTCCCATCTGACACCATACATAGTTGTTACAATGTGATCGACTATATGCCCTAGGCTGCACTTTTCATCCCTGTGACTACTTTGTGACTATGTATTTGTACTTCTTGACTTCTTTACCTTTTTCTCCCACCCTCCCACTTTTCTCCCACTACCCCAACAAATCTAGTACCCATCTGACGCCACCTATAGTTATCACATTACTGACTATATTCCCATGTTGTACCCTGTGTCCCATGAGTATTAGTTTGTAACCACCAAACTGAACTTCCCAGTCCCTTCCCCTTATTTCACATCCCACCCCTCCAGTCTTCCTCCCATCTGGCAACAAACCACATGTTTTCTATGTTTATGAGTCTGTTCCTGTTCCATTCATTTATTTTCTTTGGATTTCACCTGTAAGTAAAATCAACTCGTATGTGTCTTCCTCTGTCTGATACTCCACTTTTGATTGGAGCTTCTAATCCATTTAAATCAAAGGTAATTGTTGATGTGTACCTATGGCCATTTTGTTGTTCATAATTTTGCTTTTATTTTTTCCTCATCTTAAGTCCCTTTAACATTCCTTGTAATACTGGTTTGATGGTGATGAACTCAATCACCATCAAGCTTTTTCTTGTCTGAGAAGCTCTTTATTTGTCCTTCAATTTTGAATGATAGCCCTGCTGGGTAGAGTAATCTTGGTTGTATGTCCTTGTTTTTCATCATAGTGTATATTTCTGCCACTCCGTCTGGCCTGCAAAGTTTCTGTTGAGAACTCAGCTGACAGCCTTATGGGAACTCCCGTATGAGTCACTAGTTGCTTTTCTCTTGCTGCTTTTAGGATTCTCTTTCTCTTTAACTTTTGCAATTTTAATTAATGTGTCTTGGTGTGGGCCTATTTGGGTTTATCTCATTTGGGACTCTCTGTTCTTCCTGGACTTATATGCCTGTCTCCTTCGCCAGGTTAGGGAAATTGTCAGTCATTATTTCTTCATATAGGTTTTCAATTCCTTTCTTTCTCTCTTCTTTTGGTATTCCTATGATGTGAACGTTGTTGGGCTTGATGTTGTCCCAGAGGCCCCTTAAACTGTCCTCAAGTTTTTGGATTCTTTGTTCTTTTTGCTGTTCTGACTGGATTTTTTCTGCTACATTGTCTTCCAATTTGCCAATTGGATCCTCTGCTCCATCTAGTCTGCTGGTAATTCCTTCTATTGCATTCTAATTTCACTTATAGTGTTCTTCATTTCTGACTGGTCCTTTTTATGGTTCCTGTGTCCTTTATGCATGTTATCTCTCTGTTGAAGTTTTCCCTAAGTTCCTAAGCATCTTTAAAATCATCATTTTGAGCTCTGTATCTGATAGGTTGCTTGCCTCCATCTTGTTTAGTTCTTTTTCTGGAATTTTCTACTGTTCTTTTATTTGAGACGTATTTTTTGTTTCCTCATTTTGGATACCTGTCTGTATTTGTTTCTATGTATTAGGTAGACCTGCTACATCTCCCAGTATTACTGGATAACCTTATGTACTAGGTGCCTTATAGGGCCCTGGCACAGTCTCCCTGGTCACCTGCACTGGGTGCTCCTTTAGATTCTGGTTTCATGCCAATGCTTTGCCTGGAGCTACTCAGCAAAAGTCTCAGAGCACACCGATGCCAGTCACCGCTAGCCAAAGTCCTGCAGACTCAAATAGTTTTCCAAGGAAGATTGCAATGTGGGTGGAGCTGGCTGCTCACGGAGAAAGGGCCTCTGGCGTTGGCAGAATTGGGTGAAATGAGTTCCCAGTGAGTTAGCAGGGTGGAACAAGTAAAGATCAACAAACAAATCAGGTTCAGATTTCGCTGTGTGGGGCCAGGTGTAACACAAGAAAGATGGCACCCACCAGCCTCTGCCTGGGAGGAAGGTGCACTCAGGAAGAATGGCAACTGTCCTCCAGCCTTCGCTCCAATGCAACATACTTCAGTCTGCCCCCGCCACATATGCCTTCAGTGCCCCTTGAGTCACCCATCCCTCTGCCAGAATCCAGGGTGAGTACCCACAAGTGACTAAGTCTGTGCAGGCACTTTAAGAACATATCTGGGTTTCCCGGAGCCTTCTGTCCCAAATGGACAGGGGGAGTCCCCACTGTTTTTCACATCAGATGTTGTGGGGCTCCTCTTCCCAGTGCCAGTGCTGTGGGCTAGGAAGCCTGGTATGGGGCTGGGGTCCCTCACTTCTCTGGAGGGAACCTTCGATCCCTCCTGATTCTCTACCGCCACCAGAGGTTTGGCTCCTTTTGCATGTGCGCCCCTCCTACAAGTATTCCCATGGCCTCCTCTTTGTATCCTTAGTTATAAAGCTTCTGTTCAGTTAGACTTCAGATGGTTCTCCATGTTGGTTGTTCAATAATTTAGTTTTAATTTTAATGTATTCTCAGAATGAAGTAGGTATAGCATTTATCTACTCCACAATCTTGGATCTCTCCTTTTGTAATTATTTGTTGTACCATAATATGTTTAAAAATAAATGCTAAAATTCCTTTATAGTACCAAAAAAAATACCTAAATATAAATAAATACAATTTTTAATTAAAAATTAAAAATTGGCCCAAATTTTGGGCCAAAAACATTGCTATTCATTATGCACAGGAGTGTGTTATACACGGCAAAATATAGTATATCATTAATGAGCATTTAAAAATAATATATCTGGAGGTTCCCTGCTGGTGTAGTGGCTAGGCTTTGTCGCGCTCAACACTACAGCCTGGGTTCGATTCCCAGCCAGGGAACTACCCAAAACAAATAATAACAATAACAAATAAAAATAAAAATAATGTATCTGCCATGTTTGTTGACTACACAGACACACACATTCTCTCTCTCTCTCTCTCTCTCTCTCTCTCTCTCTCTCTCTGTTTCTTTGTCTGTCTATCTCTCTGTGTCTGTCTTCTGAATGAATCTTGCTAGTTGTGTTCATCTGGTCCAAGGATAATTTTTTTTTTTAAAGAGCCATGTAGTGGGCTACATATGGTCTTTTAAACATATTTTACTTTGTTTTGTTTTTGTTAAACATGTAAAAAACTATACTGAGCTCAAGAACCATACAAAACCAGGCCATGGGCCCGACTGGACACAGCCTGTAGTTCACCAACCCCTGATCTACTTCGTATATCCTTTTTAATTTATTCTTGAATTGAAGCTCACTCCTGTTCCTCCTAGTAATTCTTTTTCATTCTGGGAAGGCTAGGAGCCTTGTTTGTGCCTAGCTTTCCCCCCCTTTTCATGTTGTTGAGGCTGGTGACTTTTATGGCTATCGCTGTTATTGTCAGCTACACACATTTATCAATGGCGGCTTGCTTGATAGGATGAGAAGCCTATATGGCTTTCTCCATGGTGTGTAGGTCAGGTCCCAAATTCCCCAGAATACCTGTGAAATCAGTCAGGTGTGGACCTTGCCCTGGGCCACTGGGCAGTGTGGAAGGGACAGGCTGACCAGACACATAAGCTGAAAACAGACCAACAGACAGCAAGGACCTCCCCGACTGAGAATGAAATTTGGCACTCGAGGGCTAATTGGAGCAGTTGCTTAGCAAGTTACTTAGTGTTATAGGGCCTGCCTGTCACTAGTGTCCTTTCACGACAAACTGCTCTCTTTGGGAGTGGTCTTAGGATAGTTTGTCCCATTGGAGTGTTATTTGGTCATAGAAAGAGAAGAAGATTTCACCCTTACGTTGAGCCTTTACTTTTCCCATGGTGTTGTTTTTGTTTTTTGCAACCTATTACCTCTGAGCCCATTTGCTATGGCAGCTGTCCCCATGTCACCATAAGCAGCCATTCTCTGTGCAAGGAACTGACACCACTCCCACATTGAAATCCATCACCTCCTGCCCCATTACCAGTCCCCGCTGCTTCAGGCTCAAGGATTCTTGGAGTCACCTTAGAGAGTGGTTCCTACCCTTCTGCTGAGTGGATGGCTCAGCATTGAGCCACTTCTCCACCAGCTCAATCCCATCTGCTCCATAGCTTCCAGAAAGCCTTCAAACTTTCCCATATATTGACAGCACTCTCATTTTCTGATGGTATTATAGATTTTTCCTTATTTTTATATTTATTCAGCTATTTCGGTGGCAATTTGAGAGAAAAAACAAACATTTAGGCTCAAGTCACCATCTTGAAACAAGACTACATCTCAGGAAAATCTTAGATGAACCAGTCTCTCTAACATTTTATGTATGTAAATTGGAAAAAGAGGACCATCAAAATATATGTGCGGAAGAAAATAAAAAGAGGACCGCTTTTCAGTTTTAGTTGAATCATATTCTGGTATTACATGGTAGCATAGTTTGAGAACCACTGCCCTTGATTATTTTTATCTGATAAAAGGAAATTCTCGGTTTGCTTCCAGACTTCCTGCTTCAAACTCCTGTGGCAGAAAAGAGGGTATTAGTATCATATAGGACTAGGATGCTGCTAAGACCATAAAAGAGCTTATACTTGTTTTTCTCAATCAGGAAGAGGTTATTTTTAGTTTGTGCTTTTATTGCTTAGATCAAAACACCTTGGAATCATTTTTAAATTCTCTCTTATACTCCTGCTTTCTTGCCCTCACATCTGATCCATCAGCAAGCCCTATTGGTGCTTCCTTCAGAACATATCCAGAACCAATGTGTATGTCTGCCTCCACCATGACCTCCCAGACCCAAGCCATCATCCTGTACCAGTGCATTATGGAAATAGCCTCCCACTGGTCATCCTGTTCCAGTTCAGCCCCGCTTCAGCTTGTCTTCACGCAGCAGTCAGAATGATCCTGTAAAGCAGGAATCAGGTCATAGCCCTGCTTTGTTCAAAACTTTGTAGGGGCTTCTCATCTCATTCAGAGCAAAGGCCAGAGTCCTGATAATGGCCTCCGTGGCTGGCCCTCGCTCTCTCCCTCTTACCTCCCCTCCTATACACACCCCGTAAGCTCACACGTTAGAGCCTTTGCGCTTGCTGTTTCCTCTTCCTGGAACACTCTTGCTCAGATATCCATACAACTGGCTCCTTTACTTCCTTAGGTCTCTGCTCATATATCCTTATTAGTGGTGCCTCCACACCACCCTTTATAAATAACATCTGCTCCCTGTTTTGTCCTGCTGCTGCACTTGCCTTACTTTCTTTCAGAGGATCTGTAACATCATACATACTGTATAGTTACTCATTGCCTTGTTTACTGTCTGTGAATATAAGCACCTAGCAGAAAGGACCTTCATCTGTTTGTTTACTTCTGTGGCTCCACTGCCTAGGACAGCATCTGGAGTCTGGTAGGGGGCCTAGAAAACATGTTGAATGAATGAATGAATGAATGAATGATGAATCCAAAATTGCTATGCTATACCTATATGTATTATGAGAGTCCACATATCACTAAGTTCTAATTGTTTTCAAAATACACAAACAACAAAGCAAGTTTACAAATATCCCCATTCACATAAAGCTCTGTATATTTTAATTCTGTATATTTTTTGGAGGCATTTTATTTTTTTAGGGTATCGTGCAAGTAGTTTGGTTTAATTCTACTTAATAACAGCTTCAGTTGTTTTTGAAAATGAGTGGTGTCTAAAGTCAAGTACATTTTGTTTATTTACTTATAGATGGAGAGCATCTCAGCTCATCAAGAGCATACCAGCTTCAG
Source organism: Lyroderma lyra (assembly GCA_004026885.1). Taxonomy (NCBI): domain Eukaryota; kingdom Metazoa; phylum Chordata; class Mammalia; order Chiroptera; family Megadermatidae; genus Lyroderma; species Lyroderma lyra. The sequence continues at coordinate 37,972 of PVJL010007755.1, read as the reverse complement.
ACCTACCCCAGGTCAGGGCAAAGGTTGCAGCCATGGAAATGTTGAAGGGTCAAAGGGCTGACCTTGGGCTCCAAAGGGCCTGGGAGGGCAATTATCTTGCTTCGGTAAGTCCAGGGGAACAAAGTGGAATCATTCCTGCTCCCTTAACAAAGAAAGAGAGGAATTTTTCTTCAGGAATTTATAGAAAGGCTGTTACCTTCAGAAACTAAATTTCTATGAGAAATACTAAATTTGAAAAAATGTACTGCTTCTAAGTGTACAGTATTTGATTTTTACCCCACTTCAAAAAGAGTTAGCTGTCTTCTATCTATATGTACTAGGCACACACTCTAACTTGGCTTTGACCATTTGAACTTTTCCCTTGCATAATTCAACTACTCTTAACTACTGTCTTTATATCAATTATTCCCAAAGCTATATTTCATCCTCTCTCCCATTCCTTATTTTAAAATTTTGATAGAACCTTTGGTGTTATAACAACCATTTAATAGCTTACCATCTGGGATGGGGAGATAAAAAATACGTGTATGACATTATTAATACATGAGCATAGTAATAAAGCAGTATACTAAAGGATCACCTTTTCATCTAAAATGCTAAGCACTCATTTTATCATATTTTCTTTTTCTTTCAGAAGCCAGATACACCTCAGACCTCAGGCACTTTTGTTCCTGTTGCTAATGAACTAAAACGGAAGGACAAATATATGAATATCCTCTTTTCTTGTCATGTCCGTAAGGTAAGGCAGTCTTGAAACAGACCTCCTTGGAAAGAAAAGACTGATTCAGATGAAACTTAGATATGACCACAACAAAACATAGCAATAGGTACATGACTAGCCACTTCATCAGTGAGCTATACCTGTCTGTGGTGAGGCATTGGTGGGAGGGGTGAGATGGTTACGATTTAGAGTTAGGCTATTAAAGCCTTCTTAAGGGAGGTGGATATTTTTGGTAACCTATTTCTTTTTAAAACCAGAAAGGGGCCACCTCCCTGAGGTCAAGGATTTGTATTTTACTACATGTGTATCTTTCATAGCACCTGCTGGTCTGCCATATATTTAATGGTCATTTAGTACTTTTTATACATGTTTTATTACTATTTTAAAAAGCAGGGATGGGGAGGAAGAACATATTTTGAAAAAGAGAGAAGGACATAGTGTGATTTGGAAGGTGAAGGGGCAAGCCTATGTGCTATGAATATATTTGCTTACCTGAAGTAGAAAGTGTGTGTATTGTTATTTACCTGGAGATGATAGCAGTTGAGGAAGTACAAGAGTAGAAGATGGAAAGTAGAAATCAAGGGACATGGTTTTCTATTTGAAACCTAAAAATACTAGTTTACAAAAGTAGAGGAGAGAGGAAATTGAAAAATTATAAAGGAGCATTTTGTAAAATTATGCAAATAAATTTTAAAATATTAATGAAATTGGTGAATTTAAGAAAAATATTGCCTAGAGTGACCCCAGAAGAGATATTGACATAAATATGCCAGTATCCAAAGGAGGAATTAAGAAAATAGCAAAGAGGGGGAGCAACAAAAGGTTGGCTTGAGAGGAACCCCTAAAAAACTCCCCTGGAGATTACAACAAATAAAACATCTTTAACTCAGCTGAAGACTCTCTACATCAGCAGTTGTCAACCTGTGGGTCGCTACCCCTTTGGGGGTCGAACGACCCTTTCACAGGGATCGCTTAAGATCATCCGAAAACACATATTTCCAATGGTCTTAGGAACCGAGACACCACTCCTCTATCCATCTCCAGGTGGGTCCACCCACATGCAGATACGCCCACATATGAGTACCCGGCGTGATGACATCATCGTGCCAACCCCATCAGTACACCCCGTACAAATACAGGTGTATGTGACAAGGTTGGTGCCATAATGTACTTATGTGGACCAGTCACACATGTGTAGAGAGCAGCTACTGTGTAGAAAGCAGCTGCTGTGTTGAAAGCAGCTACTCTGTTAAAAGCAGCTACTGTGTTGAAAGCAGCAGTATTGGAGGTAAAACAACACTTCATGAATTATAATTACTGGGTAAATGCAAAATCATGTACTGTAAAATCATCAACTGCTGCAAAAAATATATATCTGTACCATGGGAACTTATTCTGGATGCTGATGGGTCTTTTTATATTCAGCTGTGGTTGATGTGAATACTGCCCCCTGTGATAGTAACAGGTATGTAAAAAAAACAACACAGAATGGTAAATCATAGGAAACTTTAATGAACTGTATTGACTGAACTATGCCATGTATCATCTTTTGTATTATTAAAGCTATTGTTATACATTATTTTCATTAGCAAACCATCCCATGACAATGGATCATGTAGAGAAGAATGTTAAGAAAATAAAATATAGTGAGGATTTTTTACAGTATGGTTTTACCTCAGTACTTACAGCAGGAATTGAGAAACCGCAAAGCATTATTTGTTGTGAAGTTCCATCAGCTGAATCTGTGAAGCCGAACAAACTAAAACGCCATTGTGATAGCAAGCATCCGAGCTTTGCCGGCAAGGATACCAACTATTTTAGAAGCAAAGCTAGTGGACTCAAGAAAGCCAGACTTGACACTGGTGGCAAGTACCACAAATAAAACATAGCAGCCATTGAAGCTTCATATTTGGTGGCACTCAGAATCGCCAGAGCTATGAAACCTCACACCATTGCTGAGGGTTTACTGTTGCCAGCAGCCAAAGACATTGAGTTATGATCAGAGACGAATTTGTTACGAAATTGAGTGCAATTTCCTTACCTAACGACACTGTCCGCAGAAGAATAGATAACATGTCTGCTCATATTCTTGATCAGGTAATCCAGGAAATTAAATCTGCTCCACTTCAAATATTTAGTATCCAGCTTGATGAATCTACAGACGTTGCAAACTGTTCACAGTTACTGGTTTACGTAAGGTATATTGATGATGGCAACTTTAAAGATGAGTTTCTTTTTTGCAAACCTCTTGAAACAACAACTACTGCACATGATGTATTGGACACAGTTGGTTCATTTCTGAAAGAGCATAAGATCTCTTGGGAAAAGGTTTGTGGTGTTTGCACAGATGGTGTTCCAGCTATGCTAGGATGTCGATCTGGATTTCAATGTTTGGTACTGAATGAGTCACCAAAAGTCATCAGAACTCACTGTATGATTCATCGGCAAATATTAGCAATGAAGACACTGCCACAAGAGTTACAAGAAGTAATGAAAAGCGTCATAAATTCTGTCAATTTTGTAAAGGCGAGCACTTTAAACAGTTGACTGTTTTCACAACTGTGCAACGAGTTGGATGCACTGAACAATGCTCTGCTATTTCACACTGAAGTGAGATGGTTGTCAAGAGGAAAAGTTTTAAAATGTGTTTTTGAGCTTCGTGATGAACTCAAATGTTTTTTAATCAGAAAGCAAGACCACAGTTCGAAGCACTTTTTAGCAATAAAAGTGAACTGCAGAAAATAGCTTACTTGGTTGACATCTTTGTCATCTTGAATGAGTTAAATTTATCACTGCAAGGACCAAATGCAACACGCCTGGATTTGTCTGAAAAGACCCAGTCATTCCAAATTAAACTTCAGCTTTGGCATAAAAATTGGATGAAAATAAAATTTACATGTAGCCTACCTTATCTGCTTTCTTTGAGGAACATGCCATTGAACCAGCCAAAAGGATTACAATGAGAATGTCTGTGAAAGAACACTTGCACATGCTTGCAGACGAAATTTCATCGTACTTTCCAGCTCTACCTGACACCCATTTGCACGTGCCAGAAGCCCATTCACTGTCAAAGTAGAAGATGTTCCTGAGACAGCACGAGAGGAGTTCATTGAACTTACTAACTGCAATGCAGCAAGAACTGATTTCTCTCCAATGCCAGTTACAGAATTCTGGACCAAGTGTTTGCAGTCAGATCCTGCTCTGTCCGAGACTGTGTTGCGCCTTCTTCTTCCATTTCCAACAACGTATCTTTGTGACACAGGGTTTTCCGGCTTGTTGGTTATCAAGTCTAAATACAGAAGTAGACTTGTTGTGGAAGATGATCCCCGTTGTGCTCTTGCAAAGACTGTCCCGAGAATTTCTGATCTGGTGAGAAAGAAGCAACCTCAACCTTCACACTGACGTTGGCTTTTTACGCATACTGTCGCAAAATGTAGCAATGTAGTTTACTGTTGTTATATTAAGACTGTTACCCATGCTACACCATGCTTCAAGACAAAATTTCATTTATTTGTAATTAGAAATAAATATTTCAGTGGGAGTTCCCTGATGGTGTAGTGGCTTAAGGCTTCGGCGTTGGTGCTGTCAGCGCTGCGGCCTGGGTTCGATTCCCAGTCAGGGAGCTACCCACATACCAAAAAAAAAGCAAAAATATATATATATATATATATATATAATTAAAAAAAAAAAAAAAGAAAGAAATATTTCAGAATATAAAATTACATATTGTTTTTGTGATTAATCACTATGCTTTAATTATGTTCAATTTGTGACAATGAAAATACATCCTGCATATCAGATATTTACATTATGATTCATAACAGTAGCAAAATTACAGTTATGAGGTAACAACGAAATAATTTTATGGGGGTCACCACAACACGAGGAACTGTATTAAAGGGTCGCAGCATTAGGAAGGTTGAGAACCACTGCTCTGCACAATGCACAGTCACAGCTAAGAGACATGCTCATCACATCAAAGTACCTGCAGGTGGGCAGAGGTGCAAATGGGGGGAAAAGGGGCAAGTGCAGAGATTCGGGTCCTGTACAGGTCCCCACTTGGAACTCTACCACTGGGAGAAGGAGGAGTAAAAAGGTGGTGGGTGACCATTCTGGACATCACTCAGTCTGCGGGACAGAGAAAAGGAGACCCAGAGGTGGGGCATGAGGCAATGCAATCAAACCTCACTTTGACCCCAGGAGGTGCAGACTGGGTGCACGAGATGCAGTGACTCAGACCTCATTCAGATTACAACTGGAAATGGGAGCTACAGGGACAGTGAGGAGCTGCAGCATGACCTCACTCCAGCCTGGGAGGGAGAAGGAGAGAGGGGGCTGTGTGCATGTGTCTTGGTGCACAACCAGCCCTATCTGTGGGACCACCATTCAAGATAGCAGATCCCAAAACACAGGCCAGAGACCTCGAGGCAAACTGAATACAGAAAAGCAAAAGCCGGCTCTGCCCACGTGGCTGGCTGCTCTCAGTAACAAGTGGGAAACAAAGACAGGAGTCACCCATCCCTACCACTCTGCCAGACTTCTGTCTGCCACACCTCCGGCCCTCTCATGCCATCATCAATGAGATTCAGAAGAAACTACAGCAGTGGGTGTCAGGTTAAGGAGCAAAATATCTAAGAGGCTGCCAGATTGATGAATCAAAGAAATACATCTGAAAACAAAGGACAACAAAAACTCCCAGAATACAAGTTGGAGCCAAACAACCTGTCAAAAACAGAGCTCAGTACCATGATTATAATGATGCTTAAGCAACTTAATGAAAATTTTAACAAAGAAATAACAAGCATAAAAAAAGGACATAGAGACAATAAAAAAGGACCAGAGACAATGATTACAATAAAGAACCGAAGAATGCAATAGAAGGAATCTTCAGACTAGATGAAGCAGCAGCACGTATCAGTGATTTGGAAGATAACATAATAGAAGACACCCAATCAGAACAAGAAAAAAGAATCCAAAAAAAATGAAGATAAACTAAAACTCATCTAGGACAACATCAAGCACAACAACATTCGCATCATAGGAGTACCAGAGGGGAAGAGCAGGAAATCAAGAACTTATTTGAAGAAATAATGACTGAAAGTTTTCCTAACCTGGCGAAGGAAATAGACATATAAGCCTAGAAAGCACAGAAAATTCCAAACGATAAACCCAAACCAGCCTACACCAAGACACATCATAATTAAAACACCAAAAGTTAAAGAGAAAGAGATAATGTTAAAGGCAGCAAAAGAAAGGCAAATAGTAACTTATAAGGGATCACCTATATGACTGTCAGTGGATTTCTCAACAGGAACTTTGCAGGCCAGAAGGAACTGGCGGAAACTATTCAATGTAATGAAAACCAAGGATCTACAACCAAGAATAATGTATCCAGCAAGGCTAGCATTCAAAATTGGTGGACAGATAAAGAGCTTCCCAGACAAGAAAAAGCTAAAGGAGTTCATCACCACTAAACCAGTATTACAAAGAATGTTAGAGGGACTTCTTTAAGATGGGGAAACAAATAAAAAGTAAAAATTATGATTAATAAAATGACAATAGCTACATATCTAGCAACAGTTATGAGTGGAGTATCAAATAGGAAGACAGATACAAGTTGACTTCACTTATAGGTGAAATCCACAGAAGAAAATAAACAAGTAGAACAGGAACAGAACCATAGATATAGGAAACATTTGGTTTGTTGCTGGATGGGAGGAGGGTTGAGGGAGGAGGTGAAATAAGGGGAAGGGATTGTGAAATTCAGTTTGGTGGTTACAAAGTAATAGCTATGGGGACATAGGGTATAACATGGGAATATAGTCAGTAATGTTGTGATAACCATGTGTGGTGTCAGATGGATGTCAGATTTGATGGGGTGATGGGAGGAGGGCTAGAGGGGTGGGTGAAAAGCAGGAGAGATCAAGAAGTACAAATTCATAGTTACAAAATGTCATACGGATGTGAAAGTGCAGCATAGGGCATACAATGAATAACATTGTAATAACTGTGTGTAGTGTCAGATGGGAACCAGATGTATCAGAATGAGGATTTTGTAAATCATATAAATATCTCATGACTATGCTGTACACCTGAAACCAATGTAATATTGTACGTCAAATGTAATTGAAAAATAAAATTAAAAAGATAAGAAAATAGCAAAAAATTACCTCACACCAGGTTTAGGTTATTTTTAGAGGTATTTTGTTTCAAACATTCAAAAAATACAATTTTTGCAGTGTTATTCAGATAAAAATAATTAAATATTATTTTTCAACTATAAACTTGGCAAACTTTAAAATGCTGATAACAACCAGCATTTGCAAGGGTTTAGGCAAACACTATTGATGATCTTAAAACAATAAATTTCAAAGGGTTGAAATCATACAAAGTATATTCTCTGACCATAATGGAGTGATTTTAGAAATCAGTAACAGAAAGAAATTCAGAGGATGCACAAATAGATGGAAATTAAATGACACACTCCTGAATAACCAATGGTCAAAGAAGAAATCACAGGAAAATCAGAACATTTGGAAATGAAGAGACAGCACACCAAAACTTATGGGATGCTAAAGACATCTTAGAGGGAAATTGAATGCATATAATAAAATAGATGAAAGATCTCTTATTAACAACCTAATCTTCTACCTTAAGACACTGGAAAAGAAGAGCAAACTAACCCCAAAGCAAGCAGAAGGAAATAATAAAGATTAGAGCAGAAATCAATAAAATAGAGAATAGAAAAAATCAACAAAACCAAAAGTTGATTAAAAGATCAATAAAAGTTACAAACCTTTAGCCAGACTGACCAAATACATTATCCATGTAGTTCAAAAAGCATAACTGTTAGTGTTCAGACATTCTGAGGAAGAAGAGATCGGTTCAATGTAATACACACTTTTTAACAAAATAGCGAACAGCCAGTTTTAAACTTAGAATAAAATAAATGTCATCAGGCAAAGCTTGTTGGCAGTATGTTGGAGTGGTTAGCAAAGTCCAGAGTCTAATTCTGAACTACTAGACCCAGAAAATTTATTTTATAAGTGTACCTAGAGCTGACCAGCCAATCAAGAAATGACTTTTCCTAACCAGATTCACAGACCCATAAGCCCTTAGGCCAGTTAGTGACTTTTCACAAAGGAATGTACTATTTCAGTGAGTCCTCATACCTACTATTTAGGATACTTCCTTTCTACTATCAAGATATGTAGGAAGTCAAATTAGTAATTAGGGCAATTGAGCAAAAAGAGTTGGATGGTTTTGACAATTACTGGTAACATCTACAATGGAAAAGCCTGGTCTCTCTGATTCTATTTGCAGTGATGACTATTTTATGTCTAACAGCATGTCTCTTCCTGGGTCCTGCTGGGTGAAAACTGAAAATTTCTTAGTCATGCTCTTATATTTCTAAGTTCAGTGCAAAATAATATTTCTTTACACCATAGGTTAGATAATGTCCTCTTTAGAAAATTTTCAATCCCAAAGATGTACCAAAATAAACTTGACACAATTTCAGTAAAGCACTCTTCTTTATGCTTTGCTTCTTTAGGAAGCAGCCACTTTCTATTAAATACAGTTATAAGATGTCCTTTAAGGTGAAACACTGCTGTAAGTAGCTGCTCTCACTCATAATGTGTTTTCTCCCACTCTCTCTCTCTGCAGGAAAGTTGCATCTCTGAGTCCCTGTGGTGCTGACTAAACCTATAAACAGATCATTAAGAGTGTTTGGGCAAAAGCAAGATGATAGGGATTTTTTCTTTAGTTGAGGATTTTAACGTGGGTAATAGAAGAAATAAAATGAGATCTGATCTAGTGCTGAGTCTGTAGTCCAGTTTTCTATTACTTTATGAATTTAAGTGGAAGAAAATTAGTGTTCCTATGCCATAATTATTTTAATTAATTTTAAATTTACCAATTTACATATGTATATAAAAAGGTTTTCTTTCCATTTTGATTTAGCTAAGTTATGCAACTTCAAGCTTTTAATTTGTTACATGATATCCTTCCTACTCACTTGATTCATGTTTTAAGGATAATTTCCGTTGCCAAAACAGAAAGTAAAGATTTATGACTGTTCTCTTTAGAAATTACATTTTTTAATAAAAAAAGAATGTAATATTTCTAAGCAGAGTTTCAATAAAATTGCTGCTTTGAGGTTTTTGTTTGTTGATTCCCACATTAACTCGAGGACTTATTTATCGTAGAAAAGACAATACTCTCCACTTTACCATTGTGACCTATTATTTATGACTCCTAGATGACCTTCTGAAATTATGCAAAAAGTTTTTTTATATTCTTTTGCAACACATGTATTTCTCAATATGAATTTACAAAAGATGAGGAACACTATTTCCTTACTCAGATTTCATCTTAGATGTTCTCTATTCTCCATCGTCGAAGATGGATACAAATGATGGCTGATGTTGTCCAACATGGGTTTCTCAAACCAGTGTTCTGTTAAATATTAATGTGTTTTCAGAAAGGATTCCATAATGCAATGTATTGAGGAAATGCTGGGTTAAACAGGTAAACATGCTCTTCAAATGCAGAATTTCCAGAACCTTTAATATATTTGTGGGTTATGAATATCCCAAGGGAGGCTGTGGTTTGCATTGTTCCTCAAACTAACTTACTTGGAACCCTTTCTTGCACAAAGTATCACATAAGGCTAGTGTTGTACAAAACAACTTAGAAAATGCTGATGTAGAAACTCTCAATCGATTGTTTCAAGCCTTCTAACAAGTGCCAATTCACTTGTATGGCAAAAATTGTTGCCATGTGAAGTGAATAATTACTACTGAGAGTCATTATTTCACCACTTAAACTCTATTTTACTCTTAATTACAGATACCATTTTTGTCAAATGGAAAACTGAAAAATATACTTTAGTTATAAGGAAATATTTAGGAAATTGATTGATTTCTAAAACTGAGGCAAAAGGGAAAAGACTGACTAAAATTCAAACTAAAACTGGAATTTTAGTTTGCTATATTCCACCTATAGCAACATATCCTGCTGTGCCTCATCCTGCCTATCCTAATTTACTCAGATGTATATTCTACCAATGCTAATAACGTTTTCAAATTAATCTCTAACTTCTTTGTTTGCATTTTGAAAATAAGATCTTGGAAGCAGCATGGGGGATTCTGGTTTATTTAGCGGAGGGTTTTCAGTAGTTTTTGTTGTTTTGTTTTCCTTTTCCTTCTAGTCACTGAGAAACATGACATTGTAGTTCAGAAATTTTTAGTGCTCAGTACTTGGATTTAAATATTACCCAAACCTAAAATTAAAACATAGTAATCAGCAAGTAGTTAACTATATATTTGTAAAATATCTTGTTATTAATTCGGTCTGTTAGAAAAAGATTTACCTACAAAAATGGGCATTTTCTGATGCTAATTAAGTAGCATTCTACAGAATCACACACACACACTTTTCTCTCAATCCCATTTCTAGTTTTATTTTCTTTATACATTGTATGAAGTTATTTTTACTTATAAGTTTCTTATCAGCCTCAACACCATCTACTGGTCTCACATTTTTATTATAACCAAGGGCTTCATGTCATTCCTTTGTATATCATCATACTTATAAAATGCTTGAAAACACACATTGTAATTCTGGAGCAAAAAATTTCTCAAATTATTTAATTTGAGTAATTGTTTACCAGTATAATGTTTTTTAACTAATAGAAGTCATGTGCTGGATTAACAAATGTAGAAAAAAATAAATTCAATCCCATTTTAGATTTCTGAATATAGAAAGACACTTTTCTCAATGAAATTGTGAGTGTAAATATTTTATAAAGGTAGCTACTACCAGTAATACAGGTGTTATAAATACAGGTACAGATATGTTTCTCCAGATATGTTTCACTCAGGACAGTTCACCTGGCCTGTCAGTGTTGTGTGTACATAGTCTTGTAATGATGGCTGGTTATGAAACTTAGACTCTGAATGGAAAAATGAAATTAAGTCATGGAAAAGACACTTTATAAGAAAAGAAAATACACAAATAAATCTCAACAATTTCAACCAGGAGAATAGATAATTCATATTAGCAATCCATGTGTTTTATGTAGTGCATGCTATGCTGGAGGGCTTTTTGTTAAAGAAATAGTTACTCTCAGAATGGGGTTTGCAGCCTCAAAAATAAAAAAGCAAAAAGTTCCTTTTTCTTCATTGGAGAAATAAAGTTTTTCTAGGACCAAATTATGCAATGGGAACTTATGCTACTGAGCCACTGTGCTTATATTTGCCACTTGAGGACTTTTTTTCATCCATTATGCCACCTCTCTAGTGTGCTGCAGCTGTCTTCATCTGTTTTCCAGTCTGACAGTTCCTGTCATCGACATGATTGGCTCATGTGTGGAGAGGTGGTCTTGAAATTATTCTGTGAGATTAAAAGTATTCTCAAAATCAGCTGATCAGCAAGGATGTAGTAAATGCTGTAGGTTGCCCACTTCTGTACTGTGAGCTGAGAGGTTGCAGACAAAAGGCACCATACAATCATGACCCTCAAGGAGCTTCCAGTCTGCCTGGAAGCCAGAATTACTGTTGTATGAAATAATAAGGCAATAAATAAAAATCTGTCATGGATATTTGAGATTCTACACTGTTTTTGTTTTGTCTATGCATTGTATTGAGATACATTTTTTTTTTCTTTTTTTTTTGCTTTTTGGTATGTGAGTAGCTCCCTGGCTGGGAATTGAACCCAGGCCGCAGCGCTGACAGTGCCAGCGCCGAAGCCTTAAGCCACTACACCATCAGGGAACTCCTGAGATATAATTTATATACAAGTAAATACACAAATCTGAAGTACACAGTTCATGGAGTTTTGACTAGTACATGCATACTTGTAAATTACAACCCTATCAAGATATAGAGCATTTCCATCACTCTAAAAAGCTTCCTGTGCCCCTTCCCAGCCAAGTCCCGCCACCATCAAAGACAACCACTATTTTTATTTCTTTTGCCAGAAATTAGTTTTGCTGTTTCTTGACCATTAGAAAGGAAATCATACAGTTGTATGTAAGATTTTTACTTTGTTTTAGAGCGAATTTGTTTGTCTTATTTATATAACTATCTTGATAACTTACTTGTTATTTTAGAAGGAATGCAGCTTTTTTATGTATACTTCCAATTTTAAGACAATCTGTATAACCTTTTATGTTGGCTGAGTTAATTAGACCTAGATTAATGAAGTTATAGTCATTAGATTATCACAAAATTAATAAGTAAAACCAACCTCTTTTGCCAAACAGAGCTCCAGCTGTAACTTAAAAAAACAGTGTTATACAAAACTATTTTAACAAGTATATTTTTAATAACAAGCATCCATGGTCTAAATATTACATGTCAACTGTCCTTGAAATTATTAAAGCTTTCCATTTATTGAATGAGTATTTGCACCTTTAGTAGAGAGATACAGAGAGTGGCTCAACTTCATAATGAGAAGATACAGACTAATTGTAGATTTAACTTGATTGTCTTGGTGTAGTAGCATTAATAAGCACAGCCAACCTTCATTCCTGTCTTTCTAAACAAATAGTAAAGCTGTATCCAGTGTTTTTCATTAGCAAAAATACTTAAGCCAGTGCTCTTCATGTTCTCAAATATCCTGCTTTAAAGGAAAAATCTTGTGTCCTTTGGTTTCCATGTTAATTTTTTGTTTCATTCTTAATTCTACATGTATTCTATATACCGATTCTATAATGTGAAACAGAAATTCAGAGAAAAGAGTGATCATTTTTTTTTACTGTAGGAATTAAAAAGGTTTTATAATGAAATGATAACTTGCAATATCTTGAAATATTCATAGAGACAAAGGAAGAAATAGAAAATCATAAACATGTAAGAGGGAACTTAACATGAGAGAAAGCCCTTGAGGAAATAAAGCTAAATAAGTAGAATAATGGCAGACAGGAAAACTTGAAAGTCAGGTAAAGGAATCATGGAATCTAAGTGGAAAGGGGCCTTGGAGATCCCTGGACTTCCTGTTCCAAGCACACCCCATGAGATGTGCACGTAGCTTCTGCTTGAATCCCTTCCATGTGGAGCACGTACTGGCCTCTCATATGGCCCATTATTCTTCTCAGGGACACTAATAATGCTGAGACAATTACTGTGTCACTAGCAATTTGAAGACACTGTCCATTTTGAACATGTAGATTTAATTACGCATTATTGTTCTACTTCAGGGAATTTAATCTGAAATATGAGGGCTGTCTAGAAAGTATCCAGCCATATAATATGAAAAATGGAGGCATTTATGGCTGGATCTTCCTAGACAGCCTTCATGCACCATCCCAGTGTATTAGGAAAGAAGCAAAATGAGGTGTTTTAAATAGGGGATAAACATTTTTTACAGCTTTATTGAGATATAATTCACATCCCATAAAATTTACCATTTTAAAGTATATACTTCAATAGCTTTTAGTATATTCAAGTTGTGTATCCATCACCACAATCAATTTTTGAACACTTTCATTGCCCAAAATGAAAACCTCACCCCATCTGCCATTCCCCAAAGCCTTTGATCTCTCCTGCATACATAACCAGTGATGTACTGTCTTTTTCTATAGATTTGTTTATTCTGGACATTTCGTATTAATAGAATCATATACAGTCCTTTGTGACTGGCTTCTTTTACTTAGCATAATGTTTCAAGGTTCATCTATGTTCTTAATACCACTGATACTATGTATCAATACTTCATTCTTTTTATTGCCAAATTATATTCCATTGCATGGATATACACATTTTATTTATCCACTTATTAGTTGATGGACATTGGGTTATTTCTGTGTTTTAGCTATTATGATTAATGTTGCTGTGAACATTCAGACACAAGTTTTTGTGTGATTATGTTTTTAATTCCCATGGCTATACATACCTAGGAGTGAAATTTCCAGATCATATGGTAATTGTATCTTTATCTCATAGAGGAACTACCAGACTGTTTTCTGACATGACTATATCATTTTATGTTCCCATTAGTAGTGATGAGGGCTCCAAACTTCTCCAAATCTTGACTAGCATTTGTTATTATCTGTCTTATTTATTATTGTTATCCTAATAGGTATGAAGTGGTGTCTCATTGTGGCTGATGATGTTAAGCATCTTTCATGTGCTTATTGGCTATTTGTGTCACTTCTCTGGAGAAATGTCTATTCAAATTCTTCATACATTTTTAATTGAGTTTTTCTTTTTATTATTGAGTTATATATTCTAAGTACAATATGTATTTTGTTCTTTATATATTCTAGATACAAGTCCCTTATCAGATATATGATTTATAAAAATTTTGTCCTGTAGTGTGAGTCATCTTTTCAATTTCTTTATAGTGTCAGGGTTACATGGTTTCAGTCCTTTAATTCTTTTGTTTTTCTTGTTTTCCCTGTTAAATTATAGAACTGTGAAATTTAAATTATAAGATTCTACAAATCTAGAAACTGCTACTGCTTTCAGACCTCAGTGCGTAGCGTAGGGTAGCCATACATGGTACACATCTATTACAGAAGGTTTCTCAACAGCCAGCTCTGCCTCTAGATGTTTTCCTGGCAGATAACTTGCTTTCATTCTTTGAGGTGATACAGTTTATCGGCTTGTTTTCTGACAGGTCAATCGATTTAGTAAGGTGGAGGACCGAGCAATTTTTGTCACTGATCGTCACCTGTATAAAATGGATCCCACTAAGCAGTACAAGGTGATGAAGACTATCCCTCTATACAATGTAAGTATTCTCTGCTTCTCTGAATGAAGAGTTATTAACCTGGTGTTCATGGACCACTAATGGGCTGGTAATCTGATCAATAGAGCCTTTGGGGCTTTAGGAAGCCCATGAATTCCTGAAATTTTATGCCAATCTTATGTTTTATACAAATGTACAATTTTCTATAAGGAGGATCTAAAGCTTTCAATAGATTAACAAAGGCATTTTTTTAAAAGGGGTAAAGACTGCATTCTATGTGATCTTTCTCTATTCTTCATCCTACTCACTGCTTAAATGCTGTGACACCTAATATATTTTCGTACTTATTTTCACAAGGGTTGTTTTTATATGAAAATGGAATCAGGTAGAGAAACAGTAGAGAATTACTTTATAAAAACATTACCCCTCGTCTAAATGTAAAATTTATGCTGTTTCCAGAAGTTCTTTTCACTAATACAGGGTGTCCCCAAAAAAATGTAAACACACTTTGAATTATTATAAAGTCAGTGTTTATTAACATGCAGTTTATTTTCAAATTTTAAAAGCATCTACAGAAATGAATAAATTTTTTTTGTCAATGCCTGTTTTCATGACCATTCTGGTCCAGGCACTGCTGGCCACACGCAGCAATGGAATCACACGCATCAAGACTCATTTCATTCGGTATTTGTGCGTATTCTCGTTCAATAGCTGCCTTCAGTTCATCGACTCCTGCTGATTTTGTACCATAAACTTTATTGTTTATGTGTCCCCATAAAAAATAATCTAGTGGTGTGAGGGTACACTGTGTTTACTAGATTTCATCCATTATTTCAGATCGGTTAAACCTGAAAAGAAGAAAAAATTACGTGCGTTTTCAGGTGTTGAAGTGTGTACACATTTTTTGGGACACCCTGTATTTTTTACCTCTAATTAAAACCTACTCAGTTGTTCACTGTCTCCATGGAGTTTTTAAATTCTGTAATCATTCTGTATTTGAAATAAGAAATGTACTTGGTATCTATCTTATTGAATCTCAATATGAGATTTTATTTTAAATTCTTTCCTGAATTATGGGGTCTCCTTTACAAGTGACTTATTTGTTCTAATTCTTCAGAAAGATCCTGCTGGTCTACTGGTTTTTTTTTTATGTGTAAGGTGATTTTTCTGTCTGCTAGTTCTTAAAGAGGGAGGTCTGTCTTTCTCCAATAATGCAATATATGAGAACTGTTATTAAAGATTTTTTAAATCCTTTTCCTCTCTGCAAATGGAAACAGGAAACATATTGTCTTGTAGTTTTGTTAAATCAGGAGTCCTGCTGGTTGTGAGATACAAAGAAGGCAGATTATCTCTGCCTTGCTAAATGATTTAGAACATCCCTGCAAGCTTATTGTCCAGATTATGGGGTTGAGACTTGTCTCCATTATACATTCCCCTCCCTTAACCTCCCACCCTCACCCCCAACCCCCACACACATACCTTTCTCCCTTTCAATAGAGGCTAATGGATTGCAGCTAAGAAGAAAATGCTGTATTCTAAAGATATTCTTGATTATATATAGTTTTCTTAGCAAAGATTTGTAATCTTATATATCAGTTACAATTTAAACCTAATAACCTTGCAGTCTTAAAGTAGGAAGTGGAGGAAAATAAGGGGAAAAAATTAAATTTTGTCAAAATTTTGTGAAGTGTGGAATCAAAAAATAAATAAATTGTGGTATGCTTTTCATTGTTTTTCCTTACTTTCTATTAATGGGAGATGAATCAGGCACAGGATATAAATTCAATAAATAGCTAAACAGCTCTTTGAAGTGAAGTTATTTTCCTGAACTACCTTCCTTTTTTATGTTGACTGATGTATATTTACATTCACTGTTCCCCTTCATCACATTATCATCATTGTTAATGTTACCCATAATACTATATAACATCATACAAATTAATGATGTTTAGCAATTGTAGTAAAGGTAAAACAAGGGCAGTAGAGTGGCTACACACTGTCACAGATGCTGGCAGTACTCTGCACTCACTTATTTTTGTTCATACCAGGTGCAGAGTTTCCGGCAGCAGCTGCCAGAGCCAGTCCACCTTGCCCTCACACACAGAGGGCTGGAAATGCCCATTCAGAACGTAATGACTAGTGGGCATAGGGGGATAAGTACCCCCCTCACTAGCCAGGATAATTCTGAGGGATGTTTTATACCATTTCCTAGAACCTCCCTGCAGAAGGGAGCTGCAGTTGCCCACAGTGGTAGCTGCTTTAATAGTGGGCCCTAATGTCTGCCTTCCCTTCCCTGGCACCACCCTCCCTCTTCCTCGCCAGTGTCACTGCACCTCTCAGATCAGTTCTGTGTGCTCACAGGCTGTGTCTCAGGGTGTGTTCCTGGGAAGAACTAACTTCTGAGGAGTGGCTACCACTTAGGAGGGAGCAAGTTAAATGGGTTAGGGGACATCCAACTGTATCCATGAGAATGTTAGAGTCTGAATCAAATATGGCAGAATATTATGTCTGGAAAGTAGAGATGTGAGTATTTATTTTAGTTTTTACACTTTTGTATGATGGAAATATTCTGAAATTAGAAACAAAGGTTAAGACAAGGAACCTTTAAAAATGATAATGCTATTAATAATGTTGAAGAAGCTGTAAGGGGATTAGGAAAATGATTTCAATTTTAACCATGTTATATTGAGTTTTAGGTGTTAGTAAAGCTTACAAGTATACATTCCATAGATAATTAGAAGTCTAATATTATAGAGGGGAAAGATTTCAGCACTTTTGATAAAAATTAAATAGCAAATCCATGGATAGTTGGAGGCTGAAATTATGAGTCTTAAAGGGAGAAGAGGGGCAGATAATTCAAAAACATCTATACATTAAATAGTAGGGGGGAAAAAACCACTGAAGGAAATGGAATAAAAAGGAAACTTCTCTTTTTATGGTCCTCCATTTTTTCATCTCTCTCTTAATGTGCTAAATGAACTCTAATTCCCCTTCAGTTCTATCAGGCTATGAATTATTCTAGGAAAGAAAAGTACTATGAAAACCCTGTGTTTCAGAATCAAATGGGCAAGTTTTCAGGAATAAAAATAATCAATAAAAACATAGCTAAGTGTCCCACACTTATCTCTTCTCATTCTCTACTTTTCATTTCTCCTACATTGGCTCCAAGGACCAGATTGTGACCATATACTATTTTAAGTAATGTTTTGCTTTGTTTTTAATAGGAAGACACATGGTAGTAAAGGAGGGGAATCTCGTGGAAACCCAGGACACCATCATTCAGGTTTTTAAGGCAGCTCTACGGAACCATGGTATACTGTAGCCCCTCAGCAGCATGAGTGCTTAGATAGTCTAAGTTTCTTCCATTTTCTGAGTCTGCACTTCACTTTGTGTATCTTCTTCCTGTACTCACTGTTTTTGCTAGATAGCATGGGCCAGCACAAGGCTCACATCTAAATCAGCAAACCCAACAAACCATTAGAGTTTCGTCCTGCAGTAACATATTGAACACAGGGCCTCATGAGGCATCACCATAGCAACCAATTCTGCATGATCCAAATTGGTATTTTAGTTCCTTGTCAAGAACTTGCAAATCTATTCATAGTCTTTCCTGACTTTTCCTAGTATAGCATACACAATTATTATAATTCATTTTGAGTATAATTGATCTCTTCCTCTATAATTTTTTTACTATTGTCCCTAGACCCAAGTCACATTTGGCCCTTAGTCACAAATCATGCTGAATGTTAGGGTGCATCATTAGATTTTCCCAGCAGTAAAGGACCTGTGGGAGAGAAGTACTTCAAATAGGCCAAGTTTGTAAGGCACCTTGGGATCCTTGGACTCTTCCCACCTACCTTGTGCCAATTTCCAGAATCCCAGGCTTTACCAAACAGGACTTAAATTGTGCCATATGTATAGTAATTTGGGGTACATGTATGTGCATGCATGCATGTGTGAGTTGTGTTCAGGAAGGGAGGACGTCCGTGAACTTTAAGTTCATTTATTGCTTATGAAACAATCTTTGTTTCATACAAGGGCTGTGTGGAAAATATCCAGCCATGAATCCCTGTATTTTTCATATTACATGGCTGGATACTTCTGGACAGCCCTCATATATATATTTTAAATTTATATAATGCCACATAAAGCTATTATCCTACAGTCAACATTCAACTGCACTGGCATTATCCATAAGTTATTTTTTAAATATAAGAATTCATCAGATTATTTTCTGTTGTGTTGTTCTGGCAAGTTTCTGTTAACTTAAAAGCAAAACACATTGCATAATTACAAACAAAATTTAGAGTGCAATCAAGATGGTGGTATAAGAGGACATCCCTGAAACCTCTCCTGGAAATTACAAACTGAACAGCCAGAATTCAACAAGGGAATCCCCAAGTTACAAAGCCTTAGCTAGGAGATCCACCCACTACAAGAAACACCTAAAGGTCAGAGAAAGGGAGATGATTGGAAGAAAAGGGAAGGGAGCAGTGCAGAGATGGTACTGCAAAAGCCTGGGGCTGGCAGAAGAAGGACCAAGGAGGGGGCTGGGAGAAACAGGCTAAAGTGCAGCAGAATTCCAGGCAGGCAGAGGAGCAGACAGTGGAAGCCACACAAGCAGACAAGATCAAGCCCAAGCCCAAGCCGAGGAGTGCTAGGGCCCCAGCCAGAGCACCATGCTCTGGATGTGATAGGGCCTGAACAAAGGCTTTCTAAATTGCCCTGGGTGAAAACTGGGACCCAGCCAATGGAAGCCTGAAAGGCTTGCCCACAGATTGGCCCTCAACAAGCTTGAGATTAAGTGCCAACAGCTGGGGGCATGCCAACCAGAACAAAACACAAACCCAGGTTAAATGAGGGCTCAAGAGATGGGATAAAGGTGGTACCAATGGTGCATAACTGTCCCTTTGCGCTCCTGACAGAGGTCCAAGCTTGCTTTGGGGCATGCATCCGCTGTGGTTCTGGTGAGCCCCTGGTGGAGGTCCAAACTTGCTTTGTGGCACGCATCCCCCCTCTGGTGCGCTCCTGACTGAGGGCCAGGCTTACTATGCAGTGCACAATGCCCTGGCTCTGGTGTACACTTGATGGGGGCCAAACTTGCTTCGGAGCACGCAGCCACCTAAACTCCAATGCACTCCTGACAGAGGACCAAGCATGCTTTGCTGCATGCATCCCCCCAGCTCCAGTGTGCTTCTGACAGAGGGCCAAGCTTGCTTTGGAACACAACCACCCAAACTCCAGTGCACTCCTGATGAAGGGCCAGGCTCATATTGCAAAGCACACCAGGAACAGTTTGGAACTCCCATATCAAAGGAGTGGGCTTATGATACAGAGATGCCTGCCACAGCCCTGAGTGCTCCTGACAGAGAGACAGACCTGTTTTACAGCTGAGCCAGCACCCAGCGTAGCGAGCAACCTTGGGACAAACAGCAAATACTACCCACACCACTGGACAGAAATGGTAGACAAGGAGGCCGGTGGTTTCCCCTTGTTTTCCCCCAAACTGTCATTACCCTGTGCTGCAAACAATCCCAGAGCCCTCCCAAACGAGCCCCACCCCCATGGGAACCAGCAGGGGGTCTCAGGGAAACTGTAAAAGGCACAGCAGCCTCTGCCTGCACCAATCTCAAAGACAGAGAATATTACCGCCCACCACATTTTCCCAAAGAGAAGGTACAGCAAAACCAAGGCAACTGAGTCAAAAAGGAGAAGCCCATTTGAAAATTGACCAACCAAGAGAAAATACTGTAAGTTGCTGCAGTGACACCAACTGTGAAGTGAAAGAAAGACCTCTCCATATCTTCCAGGGGGAAAAGTCCTTATGCCCAGGAAGAGAAACATATCAACTACAATGAATTCCCTCAGAGAGCATCTCAGAGTGAAAATAGAAAATCTCCAGAAAAAGAACTTACAGATTTGAAAATATATGGTTTAAGTGACACAGAATTCAAGACTGCTGTCCTAAAAATACTCAGAGAGTGCAAGGAATGTTGGCAGAGTACTCAGACCCAGATAAATGATCTCAGAACAGGAATCTCTGAACAAAAGGAACACTTTAACAAAGAAATTGAAATTATAAAAAAGAATCAAATAGAAATGCAGGAGATAAACAATGCAATAAAAGAAATAAAGCATAAACTAGCATAGGAAGCAGGGCCAACCAGGTAGAGGAAGGAATTAGCAACATCGAAGATAGAATCATGGAGATTGAACAAAAGGAAAAAGACAGATTTGAGAACCTAAATAAATAAAAGATCTCTACAAGAATTCTCTGACTCCTTTAGAAAGAATATTAGAATAGTAGGAATACCAGAAAAACAGGACAAAATTCTAATGAGACCTTAATCAAACAAATAGTAGATGAGAACTTTCCAACCCTATGGGAAGAACTAAAATCCCAAAGTCAAAAAGAAAATAGGACCCCTAGCTACCTGAACCCCACTAGACCTTCTTCAAGGCACATTATACTGAAGATGTCAAAAATCAAGGACAAAGAAAGAATTCTCAAGGCAGCCTGGGGAAAGAAATTACCGCCTTCAAAGGAAAGCCCATTAGGCTGTCTATCAGAGTTCTCAGCAGAAACTCTTAAAGCCAGGAGAGAACGTAATCATATATTCCAAATATTAAAAGAGAGGAACTACCAGCCATAAATAATCAATCCAGCTAAATTATCCTTTAGGTATCAGGGAGGAATAAAGGCCCTTTTCAGACATACAGAAGCTGAGGGAATTCTCCAACACAAGACCAGCACTGCAGGAAATACTGAAGGAGGGTATTCGACTTGAAACAAAGAGCCAAAATAAATGACAAAAATTTGGGACAACAAAAACATAAAAAAGAAAGAGGTTAAGGTTTAAATTCCCAAAAGAGAAGAGAAATTAAAAGTATGCTTAAGAAAAGGAGCCACTACATACATGAAACTTTCCTTTTCATAAACCTCATGGTAACTACTCAAAAACAAACAAACAAACAAACAAAAAACACAAGAACCAAGACACACAACCAAAAAACAGAAGAAACAGAGGGAAAAAAATCATAAAATGCCATCAAACTAGAAAAACACTGAAAAAAGACAGTGGAAAAAAAAGCAAAGAAACCAAGATATCAAACAACCAAAAACCAGAAGACAGAACGGCCATAGGAAATCTTCATATATTAATCATCACCCTCAATGTAAATTGACTGAACTCACCAATAAAAGGGCACAAAGTAGCTGACTGGATTAAAAAAAACAAAACCCATCTAGATGCTGTCTCCAAGCAACACCCCTCAGCCACAGGGACAACCACAGACTCAAAGTGAAGGAGTGGAAAACAATACTCCCAGCAAATGGCATCTAGAGAAAAGCAGGAGTACCATACTTATATCTGATAAAACAGACTTCAGGATAAAAAAGGTGATAAGAGGCAAAGATGGACATTTCATAATGATAAAGACAATACAACAACAGACATGCCACTCATCAGTATATATGTACCCAACCAAGAAGCATCAAAATTTACAAAGCAATTACTTAAAGATCTAAAGGTGAAACTGACAAAACATAATTATAATAGAGGACCTAAACAGCCTCTTGACAGCTGTGGACCGATCATCCAAACAGAAAATAAATAAGGAAATATCATCTCTAAATGATACATAACAACAATTGGACATAATTGACATTTACAGAACACTCCATTCTATAATACAAGACTACACATTCTATTCTACTGCACATGGAACATTCTCAATGATAGACTATATGCTGGGAAACAAAACTAGCTTCAGCAAATTCAAGAATATTGGAATCATACAAAGCATATTTCCAGACCACAAAGCCTTAAAATTGGAGGTCGGCTGCAAAAGAAAAAAGAAAAAAAGAATACATGGAGATTAAATAGTATGTTATTAAAAACTGACTGGATCAAAGAAGAAATAAAAGAAGAGATTAAAAAATACATAGAAGCTAATGACAATGAAATTACATGTATCAAAATTACTGGGATTTAGTGAAAGCAATAATAAGAGGGAAATTTATGTCATTACAGGCCTATCTCAAGAATTAAGAAAAATCACAAGTAAACAACCTAACATCCTATCTTAAGGAACTAGAAAAAGAAGAACAAAAGAAGCTCAAGCTCAGCAGAAGAAAGGAAATAATAAAAATTAGAGCAGAACTCAATGAAATAGAGCAGAAAAACTATAGAGAAAATTAATGCAACCAAGAGCTTGTTCTTGAAAAAAAGCAATAAAATTGACAAGCCCCTGGCTAGGCTCACCAAGGACAAAGAGAAAAACCATAAATAACCAAAATTAGACGCAAAAGGGGAGAAATTACCACTGATGCCACAGAAATACAAAGAATCATAAGAAAATAATATAAAGGACGATATACCACCAAATTTAACAACCTTGAAGAAATGGACAATTTTCTAGAAATACAGTCTACCTAGACTGAACCAAGAACTAGACAACTAAATAGACTGATCAACAGTAAGGAAATTGAAAATCATCCAGAACCTCCCCAGAGGCAAAAGCCCAGGACTGATAGTCTCACTAATGAGTTTTATCAGGCATTCTAAGAGGTACTAATGCCTATCCTCTTCAAACTCTCCCAAGAAATTGAAGAAGAGGCAATACTTCCCAACTCATTTCATGAGGCCAACATAACCCTAATACCCAGACCTGGTAAGGATAATATGAAAAAAGAAAACTATAAACCAATATCTCTGATGAACACAGATGCAAAAACCCTAAACAAAATACTAGCAAATAGAATACAGCAGTTCATTGAAAAGATTATACACCACAGTCAAGTGGGATTCATCCAGTGAACACAAGGATCATTCAACATACTCAAAATCAATCAATGTGATACACCACATACACAAACTAAAAGATAGAAACCATATGATTATATCAATTGATGCAGAAAAAACATTCAACAAGGTACAACATCCATTTATGATCAAAACACTTAATAAAATGAATATAGAAGGAAAACTTCAACATAATAAAGGCCATATATGACAGATCCTCAGCTAATATCATACTGAATGGGGAAAAACTGAATCCTATTTTTCTAAAATCAGGAATAAGACAGGGATGACCCCTGTCACCACTGCTATTCAATATAGTACTAGATGTTCTAGCCAGAGCAGTCAGGCAAGAGAAAGGAATAAAAGTCTTACAAATTGGGAAAGAAGTTAAACTGTCACTTTTTGCAGATGACATGATCCTTTATATAGAAAATTCTGAAAACTCTACCAAAAAACTACTAGAAATAATAAACAAATACAGTAAAGTTGCAGGACACGAAAATCAGTGTACAAAAATGAATTGCATTTCTATATACCAACAACAAAACTTTAAGAAATGAAAATGAGAAAAACAATACCTTTTACAATCGAAACAAAAAGAATAGAATACCTAGGAGTAAACTTAACAAAGAATGTGAAGGACTTATATACTGACAACTATAAGACACTACTAAAAAAAAATTGAAGAGGACACCAACAAATGGAAAAATATTTCATGTTCATGGATTGGAAGAATCAACATAGTTAAAATGGCCATATTGGGAGTTCCGTGGTGGTGTAGTGGCTAGGCTTCAGCGCTCTCAATGCTGTGGCCTGGGTTCGATTCCCAGCCAGGGAACTACCAAAAAAATAAATAAATAAAATAAAATGGCCATATTACCCAAAGCAATATACAGATTTAATGCATTTCCCATCAAAATCCCACAGACATACTTTCAAGAAATAGATAAAAGAATCATCAGATTCATATGGAACCACAAAAGACTCTCAATTGCCAAAGCAACCCTACATAAAAAGAATAAGGCAGGAGGCAACACACTCCCAGATTTCATTGTACACTACAGAGCATCAATAATTAGGACAGCTTGGTGTTGGCATAAAAACACGTTCAGACCAATGGAACAGAATTGAAAACCCAGAAATAAACCCACAAATATTTGGACCGATATTATTTGACAAAGGAACAATAACTATACAATGGGGAAAGGAAAGCCTCTTCAGTAGATGGTGCTGGGAAAATTGGAATACCATATGCAAAAGAATGAACCTGAACTGTAAACTGTCACTGTATATCAAATTTAACTCAAAATGGATTAAAGACCACTACATAAGACCTGAAACAATAAACTGTATACGAACTAAACTTACAGACCTTGGGTTTAGGGAGAATTTTATGAACCTAACCTCAAAGGCAAGAGAAGTAAAAGCAAAAATAAATGAATGAGACTGTGTCAAACTAAAAAGCTTCTGCACAGCAAAAGAAACCATCAACAAAGCAAAGAGACAGCCAACTGAATGGGAGAAAATATTTGCAAACAATGCCTCTGGCAAGGGGCTAATATCTAATATATATAAAGAACTTGTACAACTCAACAACAGAAAAAAAACAAAAATTCAATTAAAAAAATGAGCAGAAGAACTGAACAGACACTTCTCCCACGAAGAAATACAAATGGCCAACAGATACATGAAAAAATGCTCATCCTCACTAGCTATCAGGGAAATGCAAATCAAAACCACAATGAGATACCACCTCACACCTGTTAGAATGGCTGTTATCAACAGGATGAGAAATAACAAGTGCTGGAGAGGGTGTGGAGGAAAAGGAGACATCATACACTGCTGGTGGGAGTGCAAACACATACAACCACTATAGAGGACAGTATGGAGATTCCTCAAAAAACTAAGAATATAGTTACCATGTGACCCAGCAATTCCACTTCCGAGTATCTACCCCCAAAATTTGAAAACCTTAGTCCACAAAGATACGTGTATTGCAGCACTGTTCACCATGGCCAAGTCATGGAAACAGCCAAAGTGTTCTTTGAGAGACAGCTAGATACAAAAGCTGTGGTACATCTACACAATGGAGTATTACTCAGCCATCATAGAGCCATTTATGACAACGTGGATGCACCCTGAGACCATCATGCAAAGCGAAATAAGCCAGACAGAAAAACCATGAACCATATGTTTTCACTCATATGTGGAACACAAAGCTGAAAGCAACAAAGAAACAAAAACTCATGGACACAATCAATAGTTTAGTCGTTAGTGGTTATCTGAGGGTGTGAGGGAAGGTATAGAAGAGAAGGGACAGGATCTCCAATATCTGGTGATGGAAGTAGAACTGACTCTGAGTAATGAAAACATAACACAACACATACATCAGCAGTTATCAACCTGTGGGTCGCGACCCCTTTGGGGGTTGAACGACCCTCACAGGGGTCACCTAAGACCATTGGAAAACATATATCAGATATTTACATTACGATTCATAACAGTAGCAAAATTGCAGTTATGAAATAGCAATGAAAATAATTTTATGAGGAACTATATTAAAGGGTCACGGCATTAGGAAGGTTGGGAACCACTGACATAGATGATAAATTATAGAATTGTGCACCTGGAACCTATATAATCCTTAGTAACCAATGTCACCCCAATAAATTTAACAAAAAAAATCTATACTTAAAACGTTTAAATAAATACCAAAAAATTTAAGAGAACTAAATTTAAAATAAAAAAGGAGAAAAAAACTTTGTTAACCCTTTTTTATTTTATAATTTAGAAATCTTCTTCCTCTTGTCTACCATTGCTCCATGCTCACCATCATTCAAAAAGGTCAAAGCAATATTAGTAGTACCCTAGTTGTATTGTCCTTTGGAACTGAGTGTCTGAACTAAAACTTAATATATCTTTGCTGTTGCAATCATTTTTAGTATCAGTACCCCACTGGAATAATGATGTGTGTATATGTGAGGCTACCGCCCAGACTTCATTTTTCCCCCATATGGATAAACAGTTGGCCTTTCACCATTTATTGGTAAGACCCTCTTTGCCCCACTGCTCTTTAGTGTTGCATTTGTCATTAATGAGTATGTCCATATGTCTCTTTCCAATTTCTCTTCTCTGTTTCGGTCTATTGGCTATCCTTGTGCCAATTACTGTTTTAATTACTATTGGACAATGATTTTATAAACTCTAAAAATAATTAATAAAATTCCAAATCCCCTTCTTTAAATTATACCTCCCAACATAATGTTCTCATTAGCCACATCCATATGAAGGGAAAGAGAGCTGAGGATTTTGGCAATATGAATCTTATCAGAAGGGGGAACTTACTGCTTACGTATTTTCTTTGTCAAAAAGTCAAATTCCTTTAGCAAATAGGTTCAGAAATGAATAAAGCACACACCCCATCATGGGGCAACCACCACTCCACTGTATAATCAGTTGTCTTCATTCCTGAGTCCAGTATGCCAGATCTTTGGATTCACCTAGAAAAAGCTGAAGTCTGTATTTTATATAAAACCTTCTGACTGATTGTTAAATGCCATACAAGCCAAACAAACTTGTCTGTAGGCTGCATTCAGCCCACAGGCCACCAGTTTGCTACTCCTATTTTAAAAAGTCCTTACTTGTCATTTTTTATATTCTAAATGAGCTACATAATCATATTTTAAAAATTCATGATTTATTGTAAATTTTATGTAGTAGAAACAGCACTGTTCTCACTTATAAAAAGCTGTACATGGGTGTGAACTTTAGAAGAATATTTTCTACTTCAGTTAGCAAGGAAGGAAAGAAATAAAGGTCTCACTTTGTCACAAAATGCCTCTGTGTGCATTGCCCTAAGAATAAGGACAGTCCCCTTCATAACAACAATACTTTTTTTATACCTAAGAAAATAAATATTTCCATAATACCATTTAATAGCCAGTACATGTTCAAATTTCCTCAAATGTTCGAAGAATATCTTTTATACCTATTTTCTTAAAATTAAAACTTTTCTAAAGTGGCTGCTCCATTTTATAATTGCTCTATTAAATGAGTCCTGGTTTCCCCACATTCTCACCAGCACTTGGTATGCGTGACACTGACTTTTTAATTTAAAGAGTCCAGGACTGGTCTTATCTGGATTTGTCTGGTTGTTTCCTCATGATTTATTTAACTTACTCTCCTAGTTCCTGTACTAAGTATAAATCGGAAATTAAATCAGGAGATGTTAATTTTATTTGAATAGTACACTTCCACATACTTAAGATTATGCCTTGCATCTCAACAAAAATGACATGCATACAGATAATTCTGCCTGTGGATCACCTTTGGAAAATGTTTCATTGTAGCAAAACTATTATTGTTACCCCCATTATTACCTAAATTTCTGTTTGTAGAAGAGACCCTCTGTGTTTTCCTGTGAACTAGACTTTAGCATGAATGTTAAGATAAACATCATAATCAAATAGCTATTAACAAGTTGCCTATCACTAACAATGCCTGTTATTTTTAGTTTCGTTTTCAGCCTTTTTTTTCCAGCCTTTTCATAACCAAATTCTTTCAGTACTTTACTCTTGATGAGTCTTTTTAAGCTTTTATAGTTTATTTTTCCTCATGAAAAATCTGCACAATCACTGTAAATAAAGTCACTGCAGAATCTTTACATCTTCTTTTTGCCAGCACTGACACTGACCTTTGAAGCCCCTCTGACTTTCTCCATTCTGTTGTTGTGTTCCTTTCACTGTTTACTTGAGGTCTTTTTTTTTCTCATACAGGCCATGTCTTGCACATCTTTGTTTGGGATAATTTTGCTTTATGTAATCCAAGGAACTGTAAGTCATGCTGAGGGCCAGTTGTCACCAGCAAAATGGGTTCTGAATCCAAATACAAAAATGACATCTTGTGTGGTCTTGTACATTTTGTCTAGTTTTTCCCAAATTTCCATCTTAGGTACTATTGTCTTTCCAAGGTGAAGAACATTGATGACCATTTGTTTCTGCTGAAGTGGTGGGTCGGTCATGAAATTCCTGGTCCAGATAGTTACTGTGTTTTTCATAATGGCCGTTGGTCATCAGCCAGCCAAGAGGAAAAAGCTGCTTGATATTTCTTAGATATTTCTACAACTATTATTTTTCTCCCCTGGACCCATGGCAACCACTGATCATTTTACTCTCTTTATAGTTGTGCCTTTTCTAGAATGTCGTATAATAGGAATTATACAGTATGTAGCCTTTTCAGACTGGCTTCTTTCACTTAGCAGTAGGTATTTGAGGTTCTTCCATGTCTTTCTATGACTTGATAGCTCATTATGTTTCATCACTGAATAATATTCCATTGTGTGGATATGTCATAGTTTATCCATCTGCATATTGGAAGAACATCTTGGTTGCCTCCAGTTTGGGGCAATTGTGAATAAAGCAGCTATAAACATTCACATGCAGGTTTTTGTATGGACATAAGTTTTCAAATCATTTGGGTGAATACCTCTGAGCGAAATAGCTACATCATGTGATAAGTCTACGTTTGGCTTTATAAAAACTGCCAAACTCTCTTGCAAAGTGTCTGTAGCATTTTGCATTCTCACCAGCAATGAATGAGATTTTTCCTATTGGTCTACATCCTCACCATTATTTGTTATTCAGTTTCTTTTTTTTTTATTTTAGACCTTTATATAAGCCTAAGCAAAATAACATTAAAAGACAAACTTGGCACCTTTTTTCTTCCCATTAGCAAAAAATATTCCATCAGTGTATCATTTAACAATGACTCCAGAGTCACTCTTCCATAAAAATAGGAAAAAATGACAGGTTTTTGAGAATGTTTACAGTAAACATTGTTCTTGCAAATGGCATGGTTAAATAATTGTCAATGACAATTTAAGAATGAAACATTCAAGTTACAACTTATGCCTTTATTAGCCACAGAGTGAAATTATATAATATGTACAAATGCTGCATAGTTAGGTTAGGGTTTCAGCCAGCTGCAATCTGTGTTGTTGTCAAATTAGTGTCATCCACCTTGAGTCACTCTCTTCACTGTATCTGTAAGACATAATGTCAAATTAAAGCATTAATTCCAATACAGTTGTCAAGAAAGGTTAAAATTTTTACAGTGGGTAGTGAGGTCAGAATTTAAATGTTTTGCAAAGCTGAGAGACTTGTGATTACTGTTGGCTTGGTATGGAGAATAAAGGCAAGAAGTAATCCACTTAATTAACATTATTAGTAATGTATTCAGAACTTGGATCATAGGCTCTTTAACTCTTAACATCGTCCTAGAGATCACTGGAAATTAGTGGAAAAGATTGCACCCCGTGGCTGACACACCTTGCTTGAATCAGTGCACTTCTGCCATTTGAGGTCCTGTGGGCACTGGCTCGCCCCAGCCAGTGCTCAGAAAGCTGGTTGCCAAGGTTGAGTTTAATTTGCGTAAACATAAAATCTGTTCACTGGTTGCCAGTGAGGTTGAGTAAAATGAAATATTTAACCTGCCCTCAGCTGGAACTCCTTATGTTGGTGAGTTATGCCTAATAGGTTGGTTTGGAGAATGTTTGAATCTGCCTATTAATGCTGTTTGATACAATTCCTTTTTATCAGTATAGGCTTGATGGTTAAGGAAACAGCCAATTAATTACACAAATATCTCCTTTAGTTCTGTGGAGAATATGAAGCAAGCAAGGGACGGAAAAGAGACAATTATCTGAACCGATGTGACTGTTTTGTAGACGTAAATGGATTGTAATTATGCCAGGCTTCATGCTTTATTACTCTATCTGATGTGGCTCCCTAGAAAGATACTGTTTCATTTCAAAGATGGATTGTCCTTGTAATGTGTACAAGGGTGAACCTTCCCAAAATCCATTGGCCGCCAGCTCTGCTCCCTATCACCATTTCTAAAGCACCCTACTCTCTTGGCAGTGTCCCAGGAGGTGTTTCCATGGTAATCTCAATGGAGGCAGTCAGCTGACGTCTGGCACCCGCCTGAGTGGATGTGTGCCAGCCCTCTTCCCTCTCTCACTTCCTCCCTTGAGCCTTTAAACTGTATTTATTAGTCCTCTTTAATGGAAAGCGTATAATCCCATAATATCAGGCGCTGATTAGCACTCAGGTTCGTTTATGTATTTATTCAGGTTAATAAATTTACCTTCCTAATTAGTTCTCAGTAGGTCCCGCAAGCTGTATTATTTTTAACATCTCGTGCAAACATTTATATTTTTGCCTATTACAACAAAGAGGGTTGCTTGGCAATATTAGATATTTGGAAACCCCTATTCATAGAAAAAACTGTTATCTTCATAAAGAAGAATTTGTAAAGATACAGATGTTAAGGTTTCATTTTAATTTTTCAAGAATCTCTTGCTCTGGTGGCTTTGACAATGAAACATTCTTTCCACTCTCCTAATAGTTTTTTTTTTTAAATACTCAATGCTTTTATTATTGGATTTGAGTGAACCTTGTGGTTTTAAAATATTTGTAAGAAATGTGACATCTAGCCATGTTCCCTCATGTTTTTTCAATAAGAGAGAAGTCAGAATTCCAGAGCTACCCTATTGATTGTTTTCCTGACATATGTTTAGAAGTAAATACCTTTTGTCATACCAGTTAGAGATCACAGCTTATGTTAAACAGTAAATACTAAGCAAACCGATTTATAACGTCAAAAGTCAGTACTTTCTGGCAGGAGGTAGAGTCCATTTTCATCAGTACTATACTGGAAATTGAATTATAAATGTGAAAGATGTACCAACCAGTATCAGAAAGCAGCAATCATTAGAGCCAATTTCTGACTCCTTTGAAAAGCTCTCTCATTAAACAAACATAAAGCCTTTTAAAAACTGAAGTATAAGAAAATTAGTACAACACCACCCTATTTATCCAGAGGTCAGATTGCTTCAAACAAGATCCTTCTAAGACAAAGCACTAAATGGAGGTGTATACATAAAAAGATCTCTGCATTTGCAGAAATAGATGCCACTAAGCCCAGGCAATAATAGGCTTCCTTTTAAAGTGAAAACATTTTTGAGCACCTGCTACACAAGACCTCACAGCATAGGCCTGTGTAAGTGCACATTACTATGCCTTTCTCCCAGGAGGAAACTATTGCTCAGAAAGGTGTAGTAATCTTCCCAAAGTCCCAAAGCTCACAGGGAATGGACTGGGACTTCTGTGACCCTGGAGCCTGTGGAATCACAGTCCTGATGGTGACCTCCTACCACTGCCTCCCTTTTATGATAAATAACACATACAGCTAAAATCCTATTTTAAGAAGAGGAAAGAAATAACAGAACTAACATTTGTCATGTGCCCAATGCCAGGCATTAGATGATTTACGTATACTGTAACTTTGTATTTCTAAGATTCCTGTGCAGGAAGTTAAATGTCATTTTATCAATGAAGAAACCAGTTCTCTGAGTTGTCCACTAGTGCAGGGTTTCAGCAGAGATTTTTTGAACAGTAAAGTCCAAGGGAGCCATAAGACTAGGAGGAACCTTCTGGCTTTGATGCCTGTGATGCACTCTCTTTTTGGCTCCCATTTCCCCATGTTTGTTTATGTAAATCTTTCTTGAAATAATAATTGCTTTCTAAAATATTTCATCTTAACCTTTGGAGGATAAGTGACTTGTAGGCCCTGGGGATCCCTCAGGAAACTACATAATCAAGACTAGAGCTTCTGTTCTGGCCCTGCTCCACATGTCAGAAGCTCTCAAGGCGTGGTCCATCGGGATACAAAAAAGAAAGAGAAAACCTTTGCTTCATTTCTGTTCAAAAGAAGGAAAAAACAGCATTTTTAAAGAGAGCTGTCACATTGTACTACTATTTGCACTTCTATAATATTCGCTGTTTCTCTCTTAATTGTAATCTTGTTGTTTCCAAGAAGATATATGTAGGAAAACATACTGTAGTCTCAGGCAGACCAGAGAAAAGGTATGGTGCTTTCATTGCCAACCTGATTCTTTGGAGATTTAAATTTGGTTTTATTTAGTTTCCACTTTTAAAGCCCAAGTCAAAAATAAGCTACTAACTCAGGGCTTCTGAACCTTGGCTGCACATAGCCTGGGACATTATAAAACAAATTCTGATACCCAGGCCACACCTCAAACCAGTGAAATCAAATCTCTGCAGGTAGACTTAAGCATCATGTTTTAAAGCTCTCCAGGTGATTGTAGTATGCAACAGTGGAAGAGAACCACTGATCTAATGATTCTGTTCCCCAAATTTATTCCCCTGTTGTTCTAGCAATTTCTTAGAAATATTGGTTGCAAGTTAGATTTGTCCCAAATTCAGTCCTGCTCTTTTTTTCTCACCTCTGTGTGTCTGCATGCACACATGCAAAAGAGACCAAAACAATGGGAGGGAAAGAGAGTGTGTGTATGTGTCTGTTTTCTGGAAAACTTTGTGATCTTGTGATCTTTATCAAAAATTAAACCTTCCTTATGGTACTGACAATGGTTTCATGTTGGAGAACTCTCCTATTGGAAGATTTTCCTTAAATGAGAGTAATATGAGATAATGAAATCACCTTATCTTTGATGGCTTTATCTCTTATAATGGACATCACATACATTGTCTCATTTGACCGCCCCCCACATCACTGGGAGGTGGCCTACTCTGGTCCTAAATAAATGAACTTGTTTCTTTGTTATTGGTTAAGGTCCAAAGCAAACTTTGTTTACACTGAATTATTATGATGAAGTTCCAGTACACTGTGGGGACAATCTGATTTTCTAATATAACAGACATAAATAGATTTCATTTTATTAGAATTATACCTGAATAAAGACATCTTTACAGTGTGCCAGGGATGGGAGTACATCTAGCAAGGTAAGTAGAGTCAACAAGTTCAGGATTCTCTCTCTTAACTCAGTTACTCCTTTGGCTTCTGTGGATGGAATAGTCATTTTGCTTCTTAGGACACTACCTCCAATATCTGCCCCTAGTACCCTGCTCCTCCATTCTTTGTCATTTCATGTGGCTTGTTGAGTTGTAAAAATATCTCTCATTGTATTTAGAGAGCATTCCACTAGAAATTTTAAAGGACAAAACAGAAATCACACCCCAGTGGAGTCTGGCAAATGTGGAAGCATGTGGGTAGTTGTTGAACTTACGCCCTATTTTAACCATAGAATCCACCTCAGTGGAGTACTGAGGCCTGAAATGAGATGCGTGTAAAGTCTTTAGCATGGTTTTTATCACATAGTGAAAACTCAGTAATTGTAGGCTGCTCTTTGCCACACTGCAAACGGACAGTCCTGTGACTGTAGAAACCAGAGTAGGATGAAGTCAGCCCTCAGAGTCCTCACTGCTTATTTCTTTTCTTGCTTTTCATTCTGCCTGGAATGTTCTCCCAGATAACCACATGGCTCTCCAACTTCATTCACGCCTCTCCTCAAAATAACCTCAAAGGAGTTGTCTAGAATAATCAGTTCTATTCCTTTCTATGCCTTT
Organism: Lyroderma lyra; assembly: GCA_004026885.1. Lineage (NCBI taxonomy): Eukaryota > Metazoa > Chordata > Mammalia > Chiroptera > Megadermatidae > Lyroderma > Lyroderma lyra. The sequence goes on along the minus strand of PVJL010007755.1, from coordinate 4,307 downwards.
ATACTACTACTTTATTCTTCGTAGATCATTGTCACCATTGCCATATTATACAGTGTCTACACTCAGACTCTCCCATAAATCCCATTAGAACATGGACTGTGTGAATAAAGGGTTGTGAATAGAGTAATTTGTTACTGCCATACAGTAGGTGCTTAATAAATGGGTATTAATGACTGAGTTGGAAGGGTCAAAATTGGAGGCAAGGAAAGCTGTTAAGAGGCTGCAGGTCTAATCCTATTAAGTTACAAGAGCCTGAACTCAAGCAAGGACAGTTAAGAAGGGGGTAGGGGGCTAATTCAAGAATTACATAAGTGGCAAAAACAAGAAGCTGTAGGCGCTGAGGAGAGAAAATGGTCTGGACTCAGAAGCTTCTTTCCTGAACAACTTAGGTAGATGCCAGTGCTGGTTATTCACCAAGATGGGACATAATAGGGGAAGAGAGTAGGGATGTGGTAGGAAAACTGTGGAAATAAATTCATTCTTAAATAGATGTAATTGAGGTGTCTGAGGAACAAAAAATGGAGAGGCCCAATAGACAATTGATAGTCTGGAGAACAATCTAGAATGGAGACATAGATTTGGAAGCCATTAATGTGTAGTAGCTGAAAGCATGGGAATGGATTAGAACATCCAGAGAGGTTGAAGAGAGAAAGGGGAAATTACATGTGAGGTGACCAATAAGAATAGGGCTTTTAAGGTAATGAGAGGTTTGGCTTTGGTAGTGAGGAACACATGGGAACCATCAGTTTCCTGAGCAAAGAGAACCCTTTGAGCTCATCTGCACCTTTTCCTTTCCTTATTTTCCACAGATTCAATAAAATTTTATTATCTACTCCCTACTATATTACTATGGCACTATGCTAGGTTCTAGGGAGTTAAAGATGAGAAAGACAGTGCCTCTGCTTATTGTTTGGTAGGTGAGGCAAATATAGACAGAAATCATCATAGTACAACTTACTAAATGCTAAAACAGATGAGCATGAATTGCTATGAGAGAGCACAGAGGAGGGGTAAAATGGTTTTCCGGATGAGGAAGAGTTTCAGGGGCTCATACATATATGCAAATGCTTATGCATTTTTCTGCACTGGACACCTGTAGTTTTTTTCAGATTCTTAATGGAATATGTGAACTACTTCTGTTGGCAATTCAGAGTAACAGATTTTAAGTGGTATAATGAGGTTTGTTCTTTAGGAAGCTAATTCTGATGGCTACAAAGTATGGACTGAAATGAGAAGAGGTTGGTAAAATAAATACCATTTCAGGGACTCTTGGAATAATCTCATTGGAAATAGTGGTACCAGAGATAGAAGAGACAAATTGTAAAAGGTTTCTAAGTTATTCTTACAGTATTTTTTTTTTAATTTTCTATGTGCTGGCATTAGTTTAATTTTCTACAAGTATTAATTTAGATCATTTTTTCATCTTCCCTATGAGGTAAGATAGTATTATTAACCCTGTTAAAGAGAAGAAACTGAAGCATGGAGCATTGGTACGGCTCTCCCCAGGACATAAAGAGGCCGTGCCCAGATTTGAGCCCAGGGAGAACACTGTGCTGCCTCCCAGTTGAGAATGGATGAGTCGCGGGGGAATTGAGGATTCTTTTTCTGGGCTTGGGACCTGGTTTGACTTGCAGCAGTCAGTGAATCAGGGCCACGAGGAGCTCATTGAGTTTCATTTTGTCCAGGTCAGCTCTGTGGTCTCCAGGGGCCCTGCCCTGTCCGTGCTTTCCCAGACAGAAAGAAATACTCACCTGAGCTCCAGAGAAAGATGAAAGCTTGACATTCACATTGGAGAGTCATCGGTGTTTTAAAGAGGGAAATGTACGGCCCTTTCTCCCCACCAAAGGCTCATGTCGTCCACTCCTGTGATGTATGCCTCCTGGCTCCTCACCTGCTCCGTAAACTCCCTAAAGAGAAAGCTGCATACCAATGTGTTTGCGTGTGTAATCTGGAAGAGTGTGTTGTAACTGCCCTTTCTGGGCAGGCTGGGAGAGATGCCCTCCTCCCTATTTCTCTCCTAAATACAGCTGAAGTCCCTGGACGTTATATTATGAAACAAACTCATTGTGGTATACAAGAAGACTGACAGGTGGGGAGAAAGTGGGCTAGGTAGGGACCTTAGGACTCAAGCAACATGGCAGTGAGCTCCTTGGGTTTTCTTCTTGCTTCCTGTATATCTTGGACTGGGTGATGGAAAGCCCCATACACAGAAACGCCGACGGGCATAGGCAAGGAAAGCTTGCTTTCTTGTGCCAAAGGACCAGGAAAGAGGCAGCCTTGCAAAACAGAAACCTTTTTGACAATAAACACTGTTCTCCACAGAAACAACAAAGGGTAAAATTATACTCCCCCCTCAATTCCAATCAGCAAAGGCCTAGTGGAAAGCCTGGACCTCTACCCTTCCTTGCCTGGCAGTGAAGAGGCGTTCCTCCTGTCCCCACCGGAGTGACGTCCACGAGGCTCAGAACAGAACCTGCACTTCCCACCCCCACCCCGAGGAAAGGAGGTACTCCTTCTCTGACCCGTAATGTCAGGGAAGACTGAGTGAGTAGCCTAGGCGCCCACCCCAGCGGGTCATGCAGACGCCTTTTATACTGTGCGTAGGCTTGGCAGTGTCAAGGCCAAGTGAGGCCTGGACTTCATTCCCATCCAGCAGTAAAGCGTTGATGCCCCTCCTACTACTGGTCCATTTGTACCGAAAGCCTACCAATTCAGGAGATTTAAACTAGATACAGAATCTAAGAATACAGTACCCAGCATGACCAGGATACAATAAAAAACGTCACTCATTATCCCTAAAATAGAAAGGTGCTAATTCACGTTTTCAACTTGTTGACAAACATAGGATAAAGGAAGTAAACCTAAAATTGAGTAAATAATCTTTTTGTTTTGAGAGGATCATTAATTTATATGCTTTTAAAAAAGGCAAGAAAAAGACCAATTAGGAAAGCAAGTTAATTAAGTTGGTATTTTAAGAGAGAGAAAAAAATAAATGTAAAAAGGATAATATGGGCAGACAGCCTGAGGGCGTAGGGCAGTGAGGACTCCTCCGCCGTCCACCTCCTGCCGCCGTGTCTCAGGCTTCGCCGCTGGAGCCGGGCCGGGACACGCCTCCACACTCCTCGCCACCTGCACGCCCGGGGCCACCAGTGCCCTCACCATGAGGAAAGACAAGTTCTTCAACCAGAGGCTGGCCGAGGGCAAGCGCCTCATTGCTACCCCGACCACCGGAGAGTTCCTGGGGCGCACCGCCAGGAGCTGGGGTTTCATCGTGCTCTTCTACCCAGGCGTCTACGGGTTCCCGGCTGCTCGCCCCACGTTCACCAAGTGGGCTGTGCGGCAGACGCTGGACGGTGACGTTCCAAAGCACCGTGACCAGGTTTCTGCTCCAGGACTTAGGTTTTTCCAAAACCAGGGATGCACTGGAATAGTCATTCAGCACATCTAATCCACGGTCCTATAAAGGATACATTGATGACCCTAAGAAGTTTCTAAAGCCATATGCTTCAGAGGAACAGAAGAATCTTTTTTTTTTTTCTTGAAGGTTATTTTTTTTTAATTCATTTTTATTGTTAGGCTTATTGGGGTGACATCTGTTAGCAAGGATTACATAGGTTTCAGGCATACAGTTCTACAGTGTATTGTCAGCTTGTTGTATAATAAGTTCACCACCTAATGTGACTTCTCTTTCCATCACCGTATCTTTAGCTCCCCCTCCTCTCCCACCCCCTCCCCTTTCTCCCCTCCCTAACCCACTCGTCCCCAAATAACATTAAACTATTGATTGTGTCCATGGTTTATTTGTTCATTTCTTTTTTTCTTTGCTTTCAGTTTTATATTCCGCATATGAGTGAAGTCATACAGTTCTTTGTTTTTTCTGTCCGGCTTATTTCGCTAAGCATGATGATCTCCAGGTCCATCCATTTTGTTGCAAATGGCAATATTTCATCTTTCCTTACAGCTGAGGAATACTCCATTGTGTATATGTACCACAGCTTCTTTATCCAGTCGTCTGTCGCAGGGCACTTTGGTTGTTTCCCTGTTTTGGCCACTGTGAACAGCGCTGCGATGAACACTGGGGTACATAAGTCTTTGCGGACAAAGGTTGTCAAGTCTTTTGGGTAGATCCCCAGAAGGGGGATTGCTGGGTCAAATGGTAGCTCCATTCCCAATTTTCTGAGGAACCTCCACACTGCCTTCCACAGTGGTTGTACCAGTTTGCACTCCCACCAGCAGTGTACCAGAGTTCCTTTTTCTCCACATCCTCTCCAGCACTTGTTATTCCTTGTCTTGTTGATAACAGCCAT